>JAGVSP010002083.1:0-87473 GCA_022494985.1 Micrasema minimum | reverse complement strand
TTCCCCCCCCCCCCCCCCCCCCCCCCCCCCCCCCCCCCCCCAAACCCCCCCCCCCCCCCCCCCCCCCCCCCCCCCACCCCCCCCCCCCCCCCCCCCCCCCCCCCCCCCCCCCAAAAAACCCCCCCCCCCCCCCCCCCCCCCCCCCCCCCCCCCCCCCCCCCCCCCCCCCCCCCCCCCCCCCCCCCCCCCCCCCCCCCCCCCCCCCCCCCCCCCCCCCCCCCCCCCCCCAAAACCCCCCCCCCAAACCCCCCCCCCCCCCCCCCCCCCCCCCCCCCCCCCCCAAAAAAAAAAAAAACCCCCCCCCCCCCCCCCCCCCCCCCCCCCCCCCCCCCAAAACCCCCCCCCCCCCCCCCCCCTTTTTTTTTTCCCCCCCCCCCCCCCCCCAAACCCCCCCCCCCCCCCCCTTTTAAAAAAAACCCCCCCCCAACCCCCCCCCCCCCCCAAAAAAACCCCCCCCCCCCCCCCCCCCCCCCCCCCAACCCCCCCAAAAAAAAAAAACCCCCCCCCCCCCCCCCCCCCAAAACCCCCCCCCCCCAAAAAAAAACCCCCCCCCCCCCAAAACCCCCCCCCCCCCCCCAAACCCCCCCCCCCAAAAAAAAACCCCCCCCCCCCCCCCAAAAAACCCCCCCCCCCCCCCCCCCCCAAAAAAAAACCCCCCCCCCCCCCCCCCCCCCCCCCCCCCCCAAAAAAAAAAATTTTTTTTTTTTCCCCCCCCCCCCCCCCCCAAAAAAAAAACCCCCCCCCCCCCAAAAAACCCCCCCCCCCCCCCCCCCCCTTTTCCCCCCCCCCACCCCCCCCCCCCCCCCCCCCCCCCCCCCCCAAAAACCCCCCCCATTCCCCCCCCCCCCCCCCCCCCCCCCCAAAAAAAACCCCCCCCCCCAAACCCCCCCCCCCCCCCCCCCCCCAAAAAACCCCCCCCCCCCCAAAAAACCCCCCCCCCCCCCAAAAAAAAAAAAATTTTTTTGCCAAGGGGTTTTTTTTTTTTAAAAAAAATTTTTTAATTTTTTTTTGGGAAAAATTTTTTTTTTAAAAAATTTTTTTTAATAAAAAAAAAGGTTTAAAATTTTCCCAAAAAAATTTTATTTTTTTAAAAATTGGGGGAAAATTTTAAAAAAAAAAACTTTTTTAAATTTTTTTAAAAAAAAATTTTTTAAAAAAAAAAAAAAAATTTTTTTTTTTTTTTTTTTAAAAAGGGGCCCCCCCCTTTTTTAAAAAAAAAAAAAACCCCCTTTTTTTTTTTTTAAAAAAAACCCCCAAAAAAAAAAAATTTGAAAAATTTAATTTTTTTTTTTAAAAAAAAAAAATTTTTTTAAAAAAAGGTTTTTAAAAAAATTTTTTTCCAAAAAAAATTATTTTTTAAATTTAAAAAAAAAAAAGGGGGAAAAAAAAAATTTGGGGGGAAAAAAAAAAAATTTTTATTTTTAAAAAAAAAAAATTTTTGGGGTTTTTTTTTTTTTTGGGTTTTTTTAAAAAACCCAAAAAAAAAAAAAGGGGGGTTTTTTTTTTTTAAAAATTTTGTTTTTTTTTTAAAAAAAAAAAGGGTTTTTTTTTAAAATTTTAAAAAAAAACCCTTTAAACCCTTTTTTTTTTAAAACCCCCCAAAAAGCCCTTTTTTTTTTTAAAAAATTTTTTTTTTTGGGGGGGGGCCCCAAAAAAAAAATTTTAAATGGGGAAAAAACCTTTAATTTTTTTTTTTTTTAAAAAACCCCTTTTTTTAAAAAAAAATTTTTAAATTTTAAAATTTTAAAAAAATTTTTGGGAAAAAAAAAAGGGGCCCCAAAAAATTTTTTGGGGGGAAAAAATTGGGGGGAAAAAAACCCCCCCCCCGGGGAAAAAAATTTTTTAAAAAATTTTAAAATTTTTTTTTTTTTTTTTAAACCAAAAACCAGGAAAAATGTTTTCCCCAAAAAGGGAATAAAAATTTTTTTTTTTTAAAAAAAACTATTTTTTTTTTTAAGGGGGTTTTTTTTAAAAAAAAAAAAAAAAAAAAAAAATTTTTTTTTTTTTTTTTAAAAAAACCCCAAAATTTTTAAAAAAATTTTTTGGGGATTTTTTAAACAAAAAATTTTTTGGAAAAATTGTTTTTTAAAAATTTTAAAAAAAAAGGGGTTTTTTAAAAAAAAAAAAAGGGGGGGAAAAAAAAAAAAAAAAAATTTTTTTTTTTTTAATAACAGTATTTAATTAAAAGGCAAAAATATTGTTTTTATGACAGAAAATTTGGCTTTTTTTTTCCAAACTTTTTTTTAACTTGTTTTTGTTTTTAATTTTTATTTGTTTTACCTCAGCCAGGGGCCTTTCCGGCTTCTCACTTTAACACACAGTCGCTCTTTTTTTTAAGGGGTTTTTTACATCCATTTTGCACTCAATTTAGCCTTTTTTGATAACATTATTGATATACCATAAAGGACCTTTAAACTTGTTACCGGCACTAACCCCTCTTTCAAGTCTTTCCATATTTCCATCCTAGTGAACTTTGTTTCCCCAGATAACAAATTTTCCACCTTAAATGGGCTTTGTAAGAATCAGAAAAATGACGTGCGTCCCTGAAAAGATGTTGAATGGGGGGAAGCAAGAAAGATCCAGGACGAGTGTGGGGTTTCTGCCTATTGGGGAAAATGCGTGAGGTTGTTGGGGTTTTTTTTTTGTTTTAAAAACACAAGGGGGGGAAAGGGGTCGTGAAAAAAATAAGCGAAAGTGCACCAAGTTTTTTTATTCTATTTTTATTAATTATTTAAATATTTATGTAATTTTTTTAAATTTGGGGAAGGTTTATGTTAGACACCGCAATTTAAAATGTTTAAAAAGGTTTGGTTTTTTTATTCGTAATTTTTCTTTTTAAAACCACATGTTTTACCAATAATTTGTGGGTGCTGTTTAAAAATTAAAACAAAATTTATCGACCTTAATACTGATTTAGGTACAAGCATTGAACTCTTCCCATTTAAAGGGAAAAAAACGTTCTAGGCATAATTTTGGGACTTGAAATAGAGAATGAAACTTTTATGGTTCTATTTAAAAATTTAAAAAAAGATAAATTTAATTTTATATGTGATTATAATTAGAGATATTGGGGTTTTTTGTTGGTGGTGAAGGAAATTTTTTTTTTTTAAAAAAATAAATTTTAAAAAACTTTACGTTGGGGTTTTATAAAAATATGTTAAGTTCAATCATTTCCCTCATTTATACCATATCGCTCCCGGGCCCCCAGTTCCCGCGCATTCCCAAGCCCGGTGACGTCCCGCAGCTTGACCCAAAATCCGACGGATTTCAAAGTGGACGTCCAGGCGCCGAGAAATGATGCTTTTTTAAAATTTCAAGCTGGGAAAATAAATTTTGACTGCCATTTGACAGTAGATGATAAAAAGGACTTTTTTAAATTTTTTCACAAAGGGGGGAAAACAAAAGAACATATTTTTCTTTTATAAGACTACGTATTTAAATTTTATTTTTAAAAAACAAAATTTTTAAATTTGTAATTTTTACCTTTTCTTTAAAATTTCAATGGAAAATTTTTTTTATTATTAATAAAAATTCTTTGATTTTTGAAAAAAATTTAAAAAAATTAAAAAGGGGGGGCGCGTCCTTTTCCCCCTTGTGTTTTTAAAGTAAATCCCGGGTAATATTTTTGTCCAAAAACATTAGGGTTTTAAAAAAATTTTAAATACCCCAAAAAAAAAAAAAAAATAAAATAAAAAAATTTTTTTTTAATTACGCATTTTTTTTTACCCAAATCTTAGTTTCCCTCACAAAACACATGCTAAGTTACTTTAAGTAGCAATGCGTAAGTTTACACCCAAGACAGTTACAAGTCTCAGTAAGCGAAAGTTAAATTTTTATTGATGTTGAACGATCAAATCGGTTTTATAGCTTAAAAGTTCTGTATAAATTTATTGATTTATATATGTTAGCTAGACTAGCATTAATGAAAAAAATACTTGTGGTACTTTATTTTTTTACCTACAAATAAATGCAAATGATCTTGTTTATTTAATTAGAAGGAAAAATGGTTTAACGCTGTGATGACAGGTTGGATTTAGCATTTTATTGCTGAAAAATTGTTTTTCAATCACATTAAATAAACATTTCACATTCACAGGGATAATTCCTCACAGAATTGTCTAATGTAAAGAGGGCATAAAATGTATGAGGAGATTCCTGATGAAATAAGAAAAAATGAACAAAATGTATAGTTATTTATGATTAAATGTAAAAAATATACGTCTGAAAAATATTAGCGTAAGATATTATATTATAGCTTAGTTGAAAAATGTATAATAGTAGGATGAGAATAGTTAGGAAAAAATTAAAAATAAATAATGAAGTGTAATGTAATAATATTAGTCTTAAAAATTATATAGTACTAAATAAATATAATTAATTTTTTAAAAAAACCTATGAGAATCGATCCCACGACCTCATGCATGGTAGCCAAATGCTCTAACCATTACTCCACTTGGTGCATAATTAACGACGTCTGTAATAATCAATGGCAAAATAATTTTTTCTTGCCTTAGTACCTGTCTAAGTTGTTTTACCAATCATTTCATTAGACGTTAAAGGTTTTTCAGGGAAAGTGTCCAACAAACTGGAATTTTATCAGAAAAGGTTACTGACATTATTTTGCATGATTTTCAGCTTCTGTCTTCCATAATAACTATATTAATTAAATTCCAAAGGAAATTAAATTTTTGATATAAGAATATCTTAAAAGATTTTTTATTCTTTAAATATAAACAAAATTATTATTTCGCATTTAATATCTAGCTGGTCTTTTTATAGTGTACCAACTGCGTTGCTTATTGATTACGTGCTGTTCCTTGATCAGCATAAAACAAACTACAGCTATCACGCACCAATGCAATGTCTCGATTATGTCGTATTGTAAACTCAAGACGGGATCTGGACTTTTTCGGTGTAAGTCTATCAAGATTTAAACATTTACTGAAGTTTACATTTACCCGATCCTGTCTTGAGTGTTTCTACATTTTAATTGTCTATTATCTCTACTGATTTGTAATGTTCTGTCACTTTATTTATTGTTTTTTTTGTTATATGCTTATTTTCTGTGTTAAAATGGACTTTCACGTTAACAAAAATAAACATAAATAAAAAGAATATTGTAATCATAGACACGAAATGGGTTTGATTCTTAATAACAATAGTGACACTTAAAAATGAAAGTTTAATTATTCATTGCTAGATTGTACATTGTATTAGAACAAAATCAACTCTGCTCATGACAAGCTTTACGATTTTTAACATTCCGCATCATTCAAAGTCGACATAATTTCATTTAAAGGATCATTGTGGTTTTAATTATGCAAAATATTGATTTTTATTTTTGATAACTCAATAAATATCCAAATGAAGGTCTTCAATAATTGCCACGGGCAGTTTTCAGGATTGAACATCGTTACGTAAATAAGGGTGTATTACCAGAGATTGGGGTGACTTTGCCATAAGGTAATGATGTCCAAACTTTTATAAATCTGCAAAGTTAGATGAATTTTGGAGACTGCACTACTAAACCAATCGGTAGTCCAGAAATGTATTAAGCGACAAAATGTGTTCTGAATTATAAGTAACCGGAAGTAACATAAACTTTTCCTATTTTCACTACTGAAATATCAACAGAGAGAAAAAAAAATTGGAAATAACCTTGGCGTTTACAGGACTTGTAACCCGTCATCGGCTGGTTTTAGTGGCTATATGACGTATGTCAACATTCCCCATTCCGCCTATCATCTGTCAACCGTATCTATATTTTTTTGTAGGATGTAAAGGTTGCTGCTTCCGTTGCTTTACCTCTGTATTCCTTCCAAAGTCAAACCACCGCTCAACTAGTACTTTTCTGAGACACCTATTCTGAAAACTATAAAACCAGCTATTTTGGGCCCTAGTGAAGTGCCACAACTCCCAGTTATAGAGGAGAACAGGCGTGACGCATGCCATATTTGATCCTTAGAAACTTGCACTCATCCCCTATAATGTTTGAATCAAAAACACTATTATAATTATTGCATTTGTTTGTTAATTTGTTTATTATTGTACAATGCCTAGTTCGACTAAGATAATAACAGAAGCTTCCACTTAAGCTAACATCTGATAATACTTACCTAAGCTTTGGAGAGATATTAATTTGTGAAGCAGTAAGTTGTAGGACTTTACCTCTAAGCCGATTTCTCATACCATTAAATATGTATGTGTAAATGTACCTAGCGTAATCTAAACGGTGATTCAGTTTTTTTAATGATAAAAATTTATATAGGTACGTTCGTATCGGTACTTCCAGTCTGTGGGGATATAATGTACAATAGTGTTTGCTGTAGGTACAAAAAGGTGGAGAATAAATGGTTTTTACATATCGTCGGTTCCTTGCTAAAACCTGCGAACAATAATCCACTTGAAGGGTGGTTTTCATAACAATCTAACTACCAGACAACAAAGCGGTTTACATTCAGACCCAGTAATTTTAAAATATGGCGTTTTTATGTATTAAATTAATAACTTTTTATTTGATCATAAAACGAGCTAATTTGGAAAGACGCAAAATATGAAATATTTTTTATAATCAAAGTTGTATAACAATGGCATCATCCGGAGGGAAAAGGTCTTACAAACTTCCTTCTTACATTATTTTTACTAGACTGGAACTTTTTTCTGTCCGTAGTTCTGCAATTGGGGGTTGTAAACGTAGGTACACGTGATTCGCAAACAAAATATAACGATTCTGTGTTTTTCGGAACTTAGTTTGAATCCATTTTAAGCACTTAAAGAACGGTAATAAGGAACATGCATAGAATTGTTGAATGTATTTTTCTACATTACTTTAAAGCAATTTTACAAACCTATGAACAAAGAACTACACTTTGGCGAAGCTTCTTTTAGAAGTAATTTTACAAATTACAAAAAGTAGTGAAAAACTTATTTTATTTATAGTTTTAAGTTTACCAAAATGCTTCCAGTTTTTAATACTTTTTTAAATTTATTTATTTGGATTTTTGTACAAGGAGCTGTGTACATTGGCGGGCTTATTGCCTAATTGGCAATTTATTCCAACCAACCAATATAATAAAGTAGTGCAGGTATTTACCGTAAAAGCAATAACAGAAAAAAACATTTTTGTTTTTAGTACTTACATACACACATATATCATCACACTCAATATCTGCCTAGGATAGAAGGAAGGTAAAAACAGGAATACAATTTAAGGAATAGATAGGATTTTTTTTTCAGAAGTTTTTAAAAAGAGGTGACTGTTTCGGGTTTCTAATACTTTAATCACACTTTCCCTTATACGCACACGATGGTGCATAGGGCACTGCATTGGTACACCAAGTACAGTGTGTATCTTGATCATTTTATTACATGAAGTAAGAAGATGGCCAGTCTTACGCTTCAGAACCAGTCCAAGGTGTCACACATGAAATATTAATGTGTATAAAAAATCACATGTGAATAAATATTTCATGTTGTCATCCTACGGGAATCGAACCCGCGACCTCATGCACGGTAGCCAAATGCGCTACCTTTATGCTACTAGTGTTTTATGTTAATGTTAAAATATTTTTAGTTTTTTAAATCTTGTTTAAAGGTAGCATGCAAGAATCTATAATATTATTAGCGTAAAAATGATAGTAGTGTACATCAGTGAAAAAAAAAATTTCAGTGATGTCTGCCGAAAAAATAATCTCCCTAGATTTCTCCCAAGAATTCCCCAGATTTCAAAAAGATTCCCGGATTCGAAAAATTTCTTTAAAAATGTGAACCAATAGTTGGGACTTTTAGCCAATCAACTAAAGGTGGAACAACCAAAAATCGAAGCGCCGAAAAGCCCCGCAGGGCTAGCATTTAACAGTTGGCGAACAGCCGACTGTTATCTGCTAGTAAAAATTATTATCAAGAACTATGTTTCAAAAAGTTTTCTACAACATTATAATTTGAATTAAAAACACGTGGACTGTTTATTTTTTGCATTTTTTCCTGTTGTGATAAGTAGTAGTAATAGAAATATCCATAATAGGCGTAGGGTAACTTGACCAAATATGAGAAGGTATCCTGAATTAATTGTGTAAAACTCCAAAAACGTTCAATGCATCATTCTCAATAACAATAGCGTGACAATTTATCCCCCGTGACGATTTATACTGATAAATTGCATTCATAAATACTCATTCGCAAGCAGTAGACAAAGGCGGACAAATGTATTTTTCCTCTGTAGAAAATCCTTTTCAGAATTGTCGAGATGTCCTTAGAGCACGAGAGTCTAGATTTGTAACGCGAATTGGTCCCAGGGGCAAAGGACCCGTATCCTTTAGCTGCTCGGAGAATGGATATCCATAGTAATTAAGATAAGAATTAAGGAAAGATACTTGCAGCCCGATTAACTGAGAGGCACTTGGGCCGACTGAGGAGATTAGTAAAGCCTTCAGGACCGGACTCATTTACGCCGGATTTACCCAAATACGAAACATTTTAAAACTGATGACATTTTCCTTTAAACATTTAAATAATAGTGTAATAGGGTTCTTCCCGATAGCATGAATATCCTTGAAAACGTTATAAATATTTAGAGTATATTTTTATATATAAAACACATTGATCAAAAATGTTGTTTTCATTTATGAATTTATGTTTTAAAAACAAGAAAGTACGAATGATTTTTAACGCCCGTTATTGGCTAATGACGTCATACCCGTCCACCGTGAAAGGCGCGAAATTCATTCTGTAGTGAGAGCCTATATTGCTGTGACGTCATACCGCATGCGCGCTAAATGGAGGATTTTGCGAGCGATTTGAAAAAGCGCTAGAAAATTCATATGACATCGTAAATTTTTTTTAAAAATCTTTTGATAGCGTAATTTTTCAATAAATTTTTTTAAAATAAAAAAAAATCTGAAAGAACCCAATTGATGTGATGATTTATTTTATTTTATTTTATTTTTGAAACTTGCATTTCTAGTAAAAATAAGTAAAAGGAAAATTTATTTACTAACTACAAAATACGATAAGTGTGATGTATTATGTATTTATTTATAGTTCAAGATTCGTTAGAAACTGGGTATTCCAAGTTGATTTCATACAAATAAAAATATATATTATACATAATCATTTCCCGTCCTTTATCCAACCCTGGGAAAGGGTTGATTGCAATGATCTGGATGTGATAGTTTACTGGATAGGGTGTAATTAAGTCCTAGGTTAAGGGATTCGGTGTTTACTACGCCAGAACTACCCATTAACTGTTTACTAAATTCTTTGTACTCTGTACCGCTAATTAATTTTTTTGCTGTTGTAATAGCCAAGAGTTTTGTAATAGAAGAATTTCAATGCTATTTTATTACATTGTTACTGTGTATTACAACCCCTATTCATGTAGGCGCGAAGACACCAATGAAGGGAGTAGATTTTAGAAATGTTTAACTTAGGTATATCAGATGCGACAGATACCTAGCTATAATTTCCTTGGCTTGCCCCAAGCGAGTTACTTAAATTAAAGTGTATTACGACATGAAATTTTAGGCTAGAAATAACATTATTGCGTAAAAAAATCCTAGGTGTATTTTTTAAAATAAATATGAAAAAGAAATATTTATAAACATGTGATTTTCATATTAATATTTCATGTGTGATACCTTGGACTGGTACTGAAGCATAAGACTGATCACCTTCATGAAATAAAATGATAAATATACACTGCACTTTCCATTTTGGTGAAAAATACAAAATTCCGAAGAAAATTACCCTCAATCAATTAATGACTAAAGCTGGCTTAGAACCAAAGATTGAAAGCTCTGTACGACTCTTTCATGGCCGACTCCTTCCCAAATTAAAATATTTAGAAGCTACTAACTGACCATTATTTTACATTGCCACTTAACTTTCTTAAATAATTGTGTCTGGCCTTAATTAATTAAACGTCAATTACTTCTAATAAGTGTATATGTATAATGTATAATACGTCTTTAAAATCCCAAAAAAAAAAATATTTCCAAAGTACATATTCTTGTTATTTTGACGTGATTGGGGGCTTTGTGTTGCCGACATTTCGGAGTACATTGCAATGTCCATCTTCAGGGATTAAGTGTGAGGAGTTGTACCGTGTGTCAGTCGGGATTGCAATAACTGCACTGACTACAAACCAAACTAAACATTAACGTTAATATAACATAACATGCTTCCATTTGGTAAAATTGCCCATTTAGAAACCGAAAGCGCTGATTGGAGTTTTTCCATTTATCTTTTTATGTAGGTACTTATAATAGATCGGAGTATAATATACCACTGCACGAGTATTCAGTTTATCCACGATATTTATTATGTTATATGCCTATGTATCTAGACATTTAAGAAACTTTAAATTGTTCAACATTGTTATACGTTTGTAAATAAATAAATAAAATATATTTTAATTAATTTTTTATTTGACGTAATGTTTATTTAAACTAAATTGTAATATTCCAGAATCATACCATTGCTCATTGAAATACAGCATTTAGTTATGATTGTATGAAACGAATAAATTAATCATAATAATGTCCATAAGTAAATCAAACATTTACAAATGGTTACATTTTAGTAAAATCGTTAAGATGTACTCAAGTTGTAATAATTTGCGTTTAATGCACCATTACGTGCAGATAAGGGATAAATTAGTGAAATAATACACGTGAATTACTTTCTTAAGCATACTTTATACGGGACAGAAACGTTTCTTGTGTAGTTTGCAAACTGTCCCGTATAAAGCGAAAACTGTATGGAATATTGAATGGTCGGCGTGACGTTTGGCTGACCTGACAGTAAATGTTTTTTATGTAAACGTTTAAGTAGATATTGGTATATTGAATGCTTTTAAAAACGTAAAAAACATATAATCTATTTACATTATTAGCTATATTGAAAATTTCCTGAATGGAACATACATCAGGGACATCAAGGACAGCACTGAAGGTACAGATGGGACATCTTCGGAAGCTCCGTAGATGGGTTCAAGAAAAGGTTGTTCTTGAGATATTTGTGATCACTCTTGCTTTTATATTTACTTAATCATTGTGTGTATGTCACTCATTATAAAAAATATACATATTTTGCGTGTCATTTGATAGACTTTACAGTTTTTTGAACAAGAAACTGTACAGTTTTCTGTCCCGTATAAAGTGATCTTAAATAATAATGTAGATATATATACAAGATGTAAAAGTAAGACTTTGTATGATAGGTGTACAAATGTCGAAAATTAGAGCAGAGGGCTGAGATAAGCATTATCGACCAAATTAAGAAAGGGCTTTTACGATGGTTTGGTCATGTGGAGCGTATGATGAGTGATGAGAACGGCTAAAATAAGTTTAAATGCAAGTGTGCCTGGATGTAGAAGCCGCAAAAGGCCGAGAAAGACATGGCATGACCAAGTACGACAAGTACTTGAAAGTGGACATGTGAATAGTCGGAATAATCGGCGTATGTGCATGAGAAGATGTATGAATGTAGAGGAAGCAAAGAAAGTCTTTTAGGACAGAGTGGCATGGCGTTATATTCTCTCTGCCTACCCCTACGGGGAAATGGCGTGATGGTTAGTTAGTTAGTTTATGCAAAAGTAGATAGATCATTTAGGAAAATAAATTAAAACGTAATTTAACGCATTGTGAACTTAAATTAACCTGTTGCTCGATCACAGATCAGTACCGACTCGGTAATAAGCGACGTGATAACGATTTCTTACCCATGGATGTTTAACGTTTTCACGATCACAATGAAACAAGCGTTAAAAGTTATCGATCGGGATTATTAAACGAGCGCATACTAGTCGCGAGCCATTTCCCGAGATATATCTTATTCGCACAAATCTTCATTCAATCTTTATTATAATTTAGCTGGTTTTCGGCAAGCCAATATTGAGAAAAGCAGTCGAAATAATAAAAAATCCGACAAGCGCGATGATTTGACGTTTGACATAAGGCCGCGATATATAGCGTACTTCGGCTCCGCTCGGCTCCGCTCGGCTCAGATCGTCAATGCTCGCGGTATTAAACGTTATGTCATTGGGATCGCTCAAATCGTTAGCGTTAGCACGTGAATAGCACGCTTTTAACTACGTCGATAGTTATCTGTGCTTGAGCTACATATATCTTTCTAACAACAACATTTTGAAATGAATACAAATACTTGTAGACAAATTACTGGATTATACCCATGCTGGGCTGATATCAGATTTTATTGATATCTCAACAGAGACAGAGAAACTCTGGAAACGAATGTGGGTTGTCTAGGCGTTTACAGGGCTTATGACCTGTCATTGGCTGGGTTAAGTGGCCACTTGATGTATCACAACATTCCCCATTCCGCCCATCATCTGACAACCATGTATGACAAATTTTTGAAACTTGTATATATCTTGAGTTTGTACAGAAGAATCCACAAGCGAGTTGTGTTTGTCGACAGATTTGAAATATTTTTAATATTCTTTCCCTTAAGTGACATCTGTTGAGAATACAGATAAGCATTTTTTTGGGCAATCTAACTTTATTGGTGTAGGTAAGGTTTCCAGAGTTTCTCTGTCTCTGTTGAGATATCAATAATATCTGATATCTTTCATTTCCGACTAAAAACGTAGAATTTATTCATCCACCCACGTGACTTTCCTTATGCCATTTGCCATAAATGTTCACTACCAGAAGCGATCACACCCCAAACAAAAGAAAATATAAATCGGGCAATAAATTTTATTTCTCTGAAACCGACTCACTTTCTGCATCCAAGGAGATAATACTAGAGGGAAGAGAGGAATATGTAGGAGAAATGGAGAACTGTAAGGAGAGAAAAATAAATAAGTAATTTAAGGGGAAACATGTCAAGTGCCGGGAGATAAAAGTTACATTTAGGTCAATAGAAAAGTATTCCATTCCAGAAATGCATAATAACGTAAAAATATTTTATTTAAGGCGCCAGTATATAATATACGTGGTGTGTAACTTAACTCGATGTACAAGCAGGAAACCCGTGAATCTACGTCATTATTGGAGTAGCTTTTGTGGATTTTTAAAATATTTTTTAATTTCTATTTTTTTTTTTTCAAAATATATTTTTTTTGGTTAGATTTACATAAAAAACACATATACATTAAAAAAAATATAAACAAAAATCCCACCAAGGCATAGCCTGTTTGTGGGTTTACTGTGAAAGTCAAACAGTGTACACGTGGCAAAAGAGAAAAATAAAGTCATGTAAAAATGTAAAAGTAACAGAGAATGTAAACAAGATAGTTAAAAAAAAAGAATACAAGATATTGGTATCTTTTATACCGGAAGAGAGGGGAAATAATTATAATATATAAAAATAAAAAATGACGTAGATTTCGAGAAAATTGAGTACCTACGATTTTTTTTGAGATAAATTTTTGCAAATTGTTATCAAATATCATCCATTAAATTAAACAAAATAAAAAACCGCATTTTAATAAGAATTTGTGAAAATTTACTTAATTTGAGGTACTAATGAAAACTTTTATGAAAAGAAAATATAATAATTTTAAGCTCAGATTAAAAAGTCAAATAACAGTTTCAACTCCAAATATGATGTGGATTCACCAGTTTTTGGGTTGTACTTCGAGTTTTGCACCATGTATATACTGTGAAATGGTGCAACGCTTCACATGTGAAAACTCTCTGTCATCCATTAAGAAAATTGATTACCTTATCGATAATTCATACAACAACTTAACAGAAAAAATCATTTGTAGTTAAAACCTATTTTACCAATTTTTTTCGTAAATCAACGTTATTTTTTCTGTTTATTATCTTAATAAAAAAGTAGTATTAGCGACTATCGCAGAATGTGTTTTAAATCTCATAGCTTTTCTTTAACGTGAATCGACAATATTAAAAAACTAATTTTCCTTTCATTAATTAATATCGAAACGATAGTAATAGTAATAAAAACAAAATGCACAGATTTTCAAAAGCAAAAATACGGCAAAATGAACAGGACTGGTAATGACAAGTACGCTTAATATTTACGTTAAGTAAAGCTAAACAAACATAGTTTCCGATATAGGCGGATACGTATCGGAAACCACTTAGCTAAGCTTAGCTTGAGATTAAAGGGCACTTAGATGTAATCGTGCATTTGGTAGCAATAAGAATATTCCGCAGTCTCGAATACTCCTTGGCAGAAATTTTTATGAGATACCATTCCATATCTGAAATCTATAATATTTGACCTTACACACGCGAAAGTTTGCCAATATATATATTTTATATCAGTTTTGATTATATAACTTACAAAATTTGAAGCAGGTTGAAGAATTTTAAAATTTGGGAAGTATGTTTACAAGAGTCTAAAATCAAGAGTTTATAATCGATCGATCGTGGCAAATAAGAACTTATCGAAAGAAGCAAAATTGGCAGTACACAACGGAGTTCTGGTACAGACCCTTATTTATGGTAGTGAAGCGCGGTGTTGGAAAAAGAAGGATACAAGTAGACTGCTGAATGCTGTTGAAATGCGATCTCTCAGGCGAATGTGTGGTAAGACTATGTACGACAGGTGTACAAATGTCGAAATTAGAGCAGAGTGCAAGGCTGAAATAAGCATTATCGACAAAATTAAGAAAGGGCTTTTACGATGATTTGGTCATGTGGAGCGAGTGAGTGATGAAAGAACGGCTAAAAGAAGTTTAAATGCAAGTGCGCCTGGATGTAGAAGCCGCGGAAGGCCGAGAAAGACATGGCATGACCAAGTACGACAGGTACTTGAAAGTGGACATGTGAACAGTCGGAACAATCGGCGTATGTGAATGAGAAGATGTATGAATGTAGAGGAAGCAAATGAAGTATGTCAGGACAGAGTGGTATGGCGCCTACGGGGAAATGGCGTTATGGTTAGTTAGTTAGTTATTTAGTCAATTTACAAAATTTCAAATGTGTAAATTTTTTAATAAAACCTTATAAAATTTTAAGCTGAAAACTTGCACACTCAGTAAATTTGTCTGTTCCTCACCCCCAAAATGATGAATTATTCATATATTTTAAAATTAAAAACACTCAATAGTGTTGTATTGTTAATTGGATTATTATTGCTTTTAGTGCAGTGCCCTATGCGCGTTTATGAGCTTAAGACGGAAAAGGAATAATAACTCCTTTTTTTACCTTATATGCACCTACTGGTGCATATGGCACTACATTGGTACCCCAAGTGCAGTGTGTCTTGTTCACATAATATATAAAGTCAGTATTCAATTATATTCCAAGGTACTAACTAAATTTAAATCTATATTTCGTATTGGTACCGCCGGAAATTAAACCCGGGAGTATAAAATAAATCCAACACCAATAGAGTGTAGGCTTTGAAGAAACTGCAAAATTTCAACAGAGATAACTGGTCCGGCGTTCAAATACTCTTTACTTTTCGTCTCCTGCGTTTAAATATTCAGATTTCCCAACACGTACACCACACTCCACACACATAACACAACACAACATACACATGACATAACATAACCACCTAGTATACTATTGTTTGCTCACTTCACGTCTTCAGAAATTTGTCTTGTACATTGTGTTGTCCACGTAATTGGTGTTATGTTGTGTATATTACCTCGAATTGAAAATTCTTAGTTCATTGTACCAAACATAGCATAATGTGCACAACATTAAAATATAAATAAATAAATAAAAATATGAGTCCGTCACGTTGGATTTTTTTTAAGATTTTCAAAATAGTAGTGCTTCAAGTTAATAAATCCTTTTAGATATTTATTTATTTTTTTGCAGTGGGTAGAGATTGTGCCTTTTCAATGCATTCTCATAGGAACAATAAAACGAAATTGGTTTTCTAGGGTAAGAAAGAATGGCAGAATTATTGTTGGTAAAAGTTCTATTTTCGTTTTTAGGAATGGCGTGCGAATTGTGTGAAATATTTGCCAAGGCCATAGAGATGTGTTATTTGTATCAATTCCGTCGAAATTGAAAATAACGAATGGTTTTCTTGATAAGGAATGCTTGGAAAACTACGCCAATCGGAAAAATAATATACCCAAAAGAAAAAGTAACATAAACGTTGTTGCGGTGTTTTTTAGAGTAAATATATTTATAATCTTTTCCAATATATGCTGTAAAAATTGCTTGTCAACAACTCTTGATGAAGCATCATAAATTTGCGAATATAGAACATCCGAAATTTTGTTTTATATTATTTATTGCGACATTAAAATTCAAGACCGAATCTGAGATTTATTTAGTGATCGGGAATGTGGTGATATATTATATTAAGTGGCTATATAACTTACTTTTTATGAACATTTTGATAAAAACCGTAAAAGCCTTTGAACAGGAAGTTCATACTTGAAAAATACTATCGTTTCTGAGGTGTCTAGTTACCCACTACGTCACTAACTACGTCATCAATAGGCACCTACGTCATCACTAGACATCTACGTCACACGTTTCGTGTATTGGCCTAAGTGCTGGAGTTTTTTAGAATTTAGAAGATGGAATTTTATAATAAATGGTATTATGAATTAACCCTAGGAGGCGGATATTTTTAGAAAATTTGTATGGGGATAAAATAATTATCCGTAAAACCAGCCACACATTTAGCAGGCATTGATCTTAACTTACCAAACCTATTAGAGTTATGATTATTACACCATCAAATGATAGAATTTCCCTTTAAACTACAATTTTTCATAGACAATTTGGAAACGCCATATCGACGCAACTTTAAAGACGGACAAAATAATAAAGGGTATTATTTATAAATTGATTTTGGCTCATCCCCTTTAAGGGACCTTTTCTTCCCTGATTGGATCTAAGCTGAGGGGGATTGGTGGAAGAAGAAAGTTGGGACAAGAAAAGGGCGAATCATGTGGAAAATTGGATTTGGTCACCTGCTGCACTTAAACGAAATACAGTTTGAAATTTTTCTAACACTGATATATAGTTGTGTGGTGTTCTATCCTCTCTGTCCACCCCTTCGGAGAAATGTTGTGATGGTTAGTTAGTTAGTAATTTTATTTATTTATTATTATTTTCAGGAAAACCAACAGTCAAAAACATTTATAATAACATTAAAAGAAAACAGAAAAAACCAATTACACGTTTTCACAGGTAGTAACAACAAAGATAAAAAAGAAAGAAAAATATTCACATCGTAAGATTTTACTAGAAAAAATTATAAGAAAAAAAAGAAATTTATTTATTTAAAATTTATGAAATTTATTTAGTAAGATTAACTATTACCACGACGTACTTTCCTTTATCCGCACCCATTGGTGGATACGGGCGTTGAATTGATATAATATCAATATATTATAAAGATATGATATCAGCGCTCTTGAGGCGATTTTTCGCAAAAACAGCGCTTTATAAATTGTCCATATAATAAATAATAACAATAATAATGAAGTGCAGATAATCTTGATAATTTCTAACGTGAAAGCTAGAAGATCAGTCTTACGCTTCCGCACCAGCACAAGGTATTAAATATTTAATATTTTTATGTGAAGATGGACATTGAAATAAATATTTCATATTATCCCCGTCGGAAATCGAACTCGCGACCTCATGCTTGCTAACCCAACGCGCTTACCACTGCATCGCGAGACGGACGAATATCGGTATAAGAAAGGATAACATAGGCAGTATGTACTTCAGGCAAATATATCGCACTATGTTTACTATACTGCACTAAATCCTAATTTTACTCAAATGAAATAAGAATACCACGTTATAGCTCACATCGACCGCCCAATTTCCGTCTAAGAAACGTGTTTCTATCTCCTCCCTAAGTCGAGTATTAAAAAAAAACAGTTTCAATGTAACATTACTGAAATCAAATAACATTTTTGGGATTTAAAAAAAATTGAGTTAATTTATATATTCATATCGTGGAGTTCTTTCAGCAAAGAAAATTTAATACTATTATGACGAAGTATGAGGAAAACTAGATAAATGATATATTTAGATAATAAATGGTGGAACTAAAACAGAAGTTCTATGCATCAGAATAGAGTAATTTCGAATATTACGGCTTTTCAATAAACTTTTTGCTGAGATGAAAGTCCCTACAACTCAGGAGCAAATACGAAATTAACTATATAATTTTCCCTGGAACAACGAACACTACACAGTTTTTAAAAATGTACGTATATTATTACCATTTTATAAACAACATTTTGAGTGTGTCCAAATAGTTGTAGACAAAAACTGGATTTCACCCATTACGGGCTAATAATTACAATTTGGCATCTCAACAGAGACGAGAAATTTTTGCAAGGGAATATGGATATCTAGGCGTTTACAGGGCTTATGACCTGTCATTGGCTGGGTTAAGTGGCCACTTGATGTATTACAACATTCCCCATTTCACCTAGTATTTGATATCTATATCTGCCAATATACAACAAAATGGTGCGACGCTTCACATGTGAACACTCTCTGTCATCCATTGAGAAAATTGCTAAGCATTTTAGCAGAAACCTTTATGATTGCAAGTGAGATTCCTACCGAATTACATCACCTACTGGAAACGCCTGAAGATGAAATGGGGAATGTTGTAATACATCAAGTGGCCACTTAACCCAGCCAATGACAGGTCGTAAGCCCTGTAAACACCTTCAGATATCCATATTCCCTTCCAAATTTCTCGTCTCTGTTGAGATGTCAAATTGTAAAAAAACTTTTGTTTATAATTTTATGTTTGCATTAGAAGCACTTTGCAGTAGAAATATGCTGAAAAACTATAAAATTACTAAAAAAATATAGGTGTGATCAAATCCTTGTAGACAAATACTGTGTTTAATGTTTACCAAGTGACAAGCAGAATAAACTTTGTAAACGTCTAGATATCCATATTCTCTTTGTTTCATAAAACATAAATTACAAGTTGTTGCGATTTAAGCTTCATGTTAAATTAGATAGGTATATAAAAATGTCCATACTCTTTAATTAAATGCGAAATTTACTCCAAGCACTTCACGCAGTTTCTGCTTTAATATAATATTTATGTGTTAGAGCAGAGCAGAGAATCTTCCAATAAGTGAAAAGGCAGAGAAGTGAATTTCAAAATATGTGTTAGGAGTTGAGAATCTGACAATATGTAAAATCTTTTGAACAGAATTTTTTTCCCTTTTCGGATTTGGAATCACCCAACAATAAAAAATCTAGTATAATATCCCAAAACGATGATGATTTTCAATTCTTGTTTCTGAAAATAGTGATTTAAATAGTAAAGGATTAAAACGATTTCAGGTTTTCCGTAAATTACGATTCATTGCCCAAAGTAAGCGGATTAATTAATCATGATTGAAATACTACTGTCCAGTTTTCACATCACCGCGTACTAAGTCAAACTGAAAATTTAAACTCAATTTAAAATGGAAACTGTGGGAACCATTCGTCCAAAGTCAAAATATAATTCAGCTTCATCAATCGTTAGCTGATACTGTAGTTCTCACAGGCAGTGTATGGACACACAAATATTTATCCCCACCATACAACACAAATAACAAAGGACTGCTGTCCTTATAAATAACCAAACCGAGCAGTGCAACACTTCTACGTTTTAGTGTCTACGTCATCAGTCAAGATGTAGTGTCTTGCCTGACGTAGACGACGCGTCGCGACGCCGTCATGGAAGCCTCGGACCACGCCCTGGATTCGCACTCCTGGTACCGGCATCGGAAGGCCGACCCGCAGCGTCTGCTGTCCTCGTTGCTCGGCTACCAACGACGTTCCAGCCGCCGACTTCGCTCCATCTATCTTACAGTACTCAATATTATAACCTGAATAAACGCATACAACATCACCGGCGTTTCCACTAACCTTCCACTGGTAAAAGAAGACCCCTTCACCTTCCAAACCCCTTTAAGACTGAAACCAAAATCGGCTGTAGATTCGACTAGAACTATTTTACAATATATTTAAATACTCCACGGTCTCGGAGCTGACAAACTCAAATTACCAGTACAAAAATACTTTACAATTTGCTGCCTTAAATCACAAAATAAACGTATTGAACTTTTGGAAAAATATTGCCGGATATTGACATACAAGTCTGGTTTATGTAGAACTTTTTGTGTGTACATGTTGCCCGCAGCTGATCGTGAAATAATAGCACCTACTTGAATTTATCGAAACATTACATCGCATTTTTCTTTTCTACAATTCACGAATTTCACCCCCAAATTGCGTCAATTATGACGAAATTTGTTTTAGTCCCTATCAGTGATTGTACAGAATGGTCCAAAATCTGATACCATATCTTATATTCATATATACTTCTTTAAATTAAACATTCATTTAACAAATTTTATTATAATCAATTGAATGTATTTAGATTTTCTTAAGAATTATTATATCGACACGTAGATACAGCTCGGTACGAGGCCGATGTTTATCGCCCTTTACTGCGATTACCAACATGTAGATATATCGCAGTGGAGTTGCAATTATCAATAAGATTTCACCGATTACCGTCATAGCGTCACATCAGCGATATATCTACATGTAGATGCTTCGGTATTCGCAGTGCTTGACTTGTATCTTAATGTCGATATATTGGTGATTCTTGCACAGATCAGTGCCTCTTTCCAGGTTTATCACGTTTTGTAGTAATCGACTTTTCTCTACAAAAACGTTACTATTTGGATAGAATTTTGCTCGCAATATGCATGTTGATTATCAACGAGTAAAGCGCCCTTGCGGTGATTTTTCACAAAAATGACGCAATATAAGTTAGCCGATGATTATTATTATTATAAACTGACTGTACTGCCTCGTGGTGAAGTGAAGCGCGTTGGGCTACCATGCAAGAAGTCACGGACTTGATTCGAAATATTTATTTAACATATGTTTTTTAATATTATTATTTCTTGCACAATACCTTGGACTCTCACTGAAGCAAAAGACTGATCATCTTACCTTCATGCATCAAAATTATTAAAATACACTAGACTGGTGTAACTACTACCTACGCAGTAAGTATCCTATGCACCATAAGCTGCGGACAAGGGAATGAATAAATGATATTTTCACCTTTGATCGAAGTTTAGTGACACCGTGTCGCTTGTACCAAGACACGTGTCAATAACCTTGACATTCAGCCGAAAAATTTTGGATTTTTGACTAGACGAATTCACAATGTTTGAGCGACGATAAAAAGCATCAGCTGAAATACGAGGCTAATTTGACTATCGCGTGATGCAGCTTCGTGAGAAAAATTACCAATTCCTCCGAAAAATGCTTACCATGCCTATGTCAAAATAAGCGTAGGATTGGTAGATAGACGTTCGTTCCAGAAAGAGACACTCAATTTACTGGAATATGAAAACATTTTTATCGCACGCTTTTGATACTTTTTTACCATATTTTAATTTATGGTGTTTGTAACTAGTAGATAAATGAGTTTAATAATGCAAGAGAATATTTAATAGACAAAAAAGGCAGTAGTTTTATGTGTGATCCTTGGACTGGTACTGAAACGTATGACTGATCATCTTGCCTTCATGTAACACATAATTAAGATTTACGGCACACGGAGTACCAATGCAGTGCCCTATGCACCATTGATAGTTAATGTAGGTTTGTTTAAAGCGCAGTTGTTGGATTCAATTAATTTTTTTCTCAGACGAATATTTTTTTTTTTTTAAATCCGGTAATGATTTCCGCCAGTTTATAACACTTTCAATAATTTTATTTAAATATTACTGTGATTTTTCTTAGACCTTAGGCTTTGTACAAAATAGAAATTGAAACGTACAATATGCAAATAAATTTCAGAAGCTTTTATAGATTTCTTTTTTGTGTAAAAAAATGCTTGTGATCGTTTTTCGTCTGCTAGACGAAACATTTATTTTTCTTTCTTCAAATGGTTATAATGAAGTAATCATAACATAGAAAAAAATACAGTAAAACGTCTTCATCGTTACACTTACTTAACGAAAAATTTAGCGTCCACTTTTCTCGATTACACCCCATGAACTTTTTTAATCAAGAAATAAACGCATTATCTTCTGGAAAATGGACTTGTATAAGTCCAAGTGTATATTAACTTCTATCTTTTATTTTTTTGTCGCGAAAATCGCTTTCCCTTGTCACATTATGTTTCGCGCTTCGACTGCCACAAAACTCACTTTTGTTTCTAACTGTGACCCACCCTTAAGAAGAGTTTCACTTTAAAGCTTGCCTATTTCGTAGAAAAAATCGATAGGTACCTGAGTGCCAAAAGGCCTAATCTTTAATGAGTTTAATGTCATCGTTTTTCGTGATAAGCATGGGCTAAAAATTAATAAACTTAAGTTGAATAAATAAAATTAAACACTTTGTTTTTTTATTCACTTTTTACTATTTAGCCAACTAGTTTCGACCTACTGGTCATCCTCAGTAGCTCGATCACAGATCACTATCGACGCGGTAATAACCGACGTGATAACGATTTCTTACCGTGGATGTTTAACGTTTTCGCGATCACAATGGAATACGCGTTAAAAGTTATCGATCGGGATTATTTTTTAATATTGCCACATTTTAACCTGATGCTTGGCAACACCTAATATTAAATGTCAAAATCAAAATATTTACGTTTTTTCAAGACGTTCTACGCACTTTTTTTCTCCTCAAATGCGTAGAAAACGAGCGCATCAAGTCGCGAGCCATTTCCCAAGATTGAATAACGTACGAAATTCAACTTCGCTCATTTCAAGAGGATTGGTTGAATCTCACACATATCTTCTTTCAATATTTCTCGAGTGCCGTATTGCATTTAGCCCGCGATCGGCAAGCCAAATATTGAGAAAAGCAGTCGACATAATAAACAATCCGACACGCGCGTTGACTTTCTTGATTTGACGTTTGACGTTTAGCCACGATATTTATTGTACCTTTCATGTATGGTAACACGACCGTGGTATGAACGTGGTAAGAACGTATGTTCATTGTGATCGGTCAAATGGTTAGCGTTAGCACGTGGTTAGCACGTTTTTAAACTACGTCGATAGTTATCTGTGATTGAGCTCCTGGGCTACTTATCAACTAAAAACTTAACAGTAAAAATTAAATAGAATAAGTACCTAATAAGTGGGTGTGGCTACGGATGAGACAACGGATGAGAAAAACAAAGTATTTAATTTTATTTATTCAAGTTAATAAAATGATTTACAAAGTTTGTGCTTCGAACATCAAAGATATCAATAAACTTATTTAATGTGAGAAAAATACAATAAAGAACAAACTATCTCTAAAATTAGCATTTTAATGATTTTTGCTAAGCATTTAAAAGTTTTCGTATTATTGATTGAGGTATTATTACTATAACGCGGGAACTTTGCTATGTACCAGCACTGAAGCTTGGTAAACCAATGCTTAGCCAGCCTAGGGCATACCCTAGCAGCTAGGGCAAAAGAAGTAAGGAAGGGAAGGGTTTTCTAAACGAAACTTTAATTAAATTTAATAAATTAATAAATCTTATTTTCACAATATTATAAAACAGTTAATCAACAAAGTTTATGCATACTGGCGATACATTCGACGTCAATTTTAATGCCTACAAGTTGGCACTTCTAAATTATTTCAAGGCCGAATGTATCGATTAGTGTGCACTGTGCATACAATTTGGGTTTTAAAGTAATGTTTATTTGATGCTGGATTTTTTAAATATTTTTTTTATTTTATTTTATTTTATTTTGTTAGGAACAATAAACAGACAAAAGGATAAAATAATACAATACAAAAAATATTTTTAAATATGCCTAGGTAGACCAATTGCCCTTTAAAATTGTTCACATCGTGCTTAATTGAGTGACATACACACAATGATTAAGTAAATATAAATATAAGTAAACATAATGATTAAGTAAATATGAATATAAGTAAATAAAATGATTAAAGTAAATATAAAAGCAAGAGTGATTACACATATCTCAAGAACAACCTTTTCTTGAACCCGTCTACGGAGCTTCCGAAGATGTCCATACCTTCAGTGCTGTCCCTGTGTATTACGTTGTACTCTCTGCACATACGAGAGAGTGAGGATTGTAATACCCTGTATTGGAGGAAAAAGCGCTCAACTCTGAAAATGTCTGGATTACGCAGTCGTAAGTTGGCACGCAGACCGATTTCACTTATTAGCGTTGTGTCAAGGTGACTATTTATAATTTTATGCAAGCAAGTGAGATCGATTACTTTTCTCCTTTTTTCTAAACTGTCCAGTTTAAAAAAATGTAATCGATCTTTATAGTTGTGTAAATCTGCGACTCGCTCCAGATCTATAGGCAAGAGTTCTTAAGATTTTGGCTTGTATCGATTCGATTTTATCTATGTAAACAGAATAGTGGGGACTCCATATCGGGGATCCATATTCTAAGATGCTTCTAACTAAGGACAGGTATAGTTTTTTTAGTGTTTCTGTTTTTTTTAAAAGGCAAAGATATCCTCAATAGGAATCCAACCATTCTGTTTGCTTTGTTAATTATGTTTTCAACGTGAAAGTTGAAGGAAAGCTTAGAGTCAAAGGTAACTCCAAGGTCCTTTATAGAGTTTACTCTTTTGAGCGGTACGGTACAAAGTGAGTAGGAATAATTTATCAAATTTTTGTTTTTAGTGAAACTTATTTGTTGACATTTGCCAATATTCAAGTTCATATCATTTACCACACACCAACGAGATAGAGTATCTAGATCAGCTTGTAACTTGTAACAGTCATCAAGTGTCTTTACTTTTGAGAACATTTTTAAATCGTCAGCATAAACAAGACAGAGAGATTTAAGTTGATTTGGGAGATCGTTGATAAAGATCAGGAATAATAGGGGTCCCAAGTGAGAAACCCTGTGGTACCCCCGAAGTTACAGGCTCCGGGTTGGAGTCAAACCCCGTTTACAGCTACTATTTGGTTTCTGTTGGTAATGTAGGATGAGAGCCATCTAAGCAAGTCTCCGTGAATGCCAACGTCTTTCAGTTTTTTTATTAGAATGAAATGATTAACTCTATCAAAGGCCTTTCCAAAATCGGTATATATGACATCTACTTGTGTTCTAGAGTCCATAGAGTGGCAAAGGTAGTTGGTGTATTCCAGAAGATTAGAGATCGTTGATTTCTTTGGGATGAATCCATGTTGCTGAGGGCAGAGCAATTGCTGAACGTGATTATAAATAATAAAATTATACACAAGAGATTCAAAGACTTTCCCAAAGCACGATAGCATACTTATGGGCCTGTAATTTCTCACATCGTTCTTGTTACCAGACTTATGAATAGGGGTTATATGTGCCAGTTTCCATAAGTCTGGGAAGCTGCCTTCTTTGAGTGACTTATTAAAAATCATGTGCAGAGGTTTAGCGAGCTGATTAGCGCAGCTAACAATGAACAAAGGTGGAATACCGTCCGGGCCTGCTCCCTTATTAGGATCTAGTTTCAGGAGTCTTTTGTTAATATCTGATAATGATAGCTCAACTTTACTTAAAGAGGTATTGCAGGATGATTCGTCAACAACATCGTTAGTAACATTTGTATTTAGCGATGAAGTAAAGACGGAGGCAAAATATTTGGAGAAAAGATTACATATTTCAATACCCGAGTTAGCGTTTTCATCGTCGAGGTACAGAGTTTTTGGGAGAGTGTTGGTCATTTTATTTGACTTGTAGTAAATGTCCACAACTGTTTACAATTAGTATTCAATGAGTTTTCAATATTTTGAATATAGGATCTAAAACATTCTCGGATACCAATTTTGGTTCTAGCTCTTATTTTAGAGAAACTTCGTAATCTAAAGGATTGTAGAATTTCTTAAATCTTTTTCTACACTTTTCTTTTTTCTTTGATTTGATGAATGAGAGGTTTACTAAACCAGATAGGATACTTGGAACTCCTATGTTTTTTTATTGGTGTGTGCTTCATAATTTACATCCCATAGCTTATTATACATTGTGGTCAGTGAATTCTTACAATCTAAGTTGTTTAAGACTTGACCAGTCAATGCATGCGAGTTCAAGGTTGCACATACCATAATTAGTTTTTTTGAAGTTATATTTTTGGAACTCCGGGTTATTTTGGAGACTTTTTTCACGGATAAATTTAAATTCTACTTTGAACGGTGGATGAAATTTATCCACTTGTGATAATGGAAGTTCAGGTAAAATGTTTACATCAAAATCAGCTAATACTAAGTCAAGCGTGCGAGATAGGCTATTTTTTAATATTGTTGTATTGCGTTAGGCCCAGTCATTGATTGAAATTCCAGAAAAGTCGCAGCTTTTTGTCCACGAAACTCATCAGATACATTTGTGTTATTTGATTTAGGGTCGGAATCCCAGTCAATGAGAGGAAGGTTAAAGTCTCCAAGAATAATTATTACGAGTAAGCACTGAAGATGACAAACAGACCGATTTGCAATTATTGATGCATTCAGAGTAAGTTTCGTAACTCAAATCTGGAGCTAAGTACAGTAATCCGATATTAAGAAACGTATTTTTTTTTTGTCGCAAACTTTAACTGTAATCCAGAGATCCTCAGAGTTGGTTTGCCATTCGTGTTTTTTGTGAAACAACAAAATGTTTTTTCACCGCAATTAAAACTCCGCCTCCTTCTTTTTTGTCAGAAGCACTAGTTTCCCGGTCACGTCTGTATACCGCGTATCGATCATCAAATATATTTCTTCACTTTTGATATTAGAGTTAAGCCAAGTTTCGGTAAAACAAATAAAGTCATAATCATTATTTAAGATTTCTAAAGATAGATTTAAAATTTTTAGTCTTCAACCCCCTAATGTTTTGATAATAAATTGTAAAATTCATAATTAAGTTAGAGTTAAACATAGAAACATGCATGAAAAATATGTTAAGAGTTAAAGAAAAAATACAAATACATTAAGTTAATTAAGTTGGAGTTTAGATAATTGCTCTCTGTTAAAAAATATTTATCACTGGGGAATTTTTTCGTTTTTCCGCAGAAAAATTTTCCCGTTTCTGATCCAGGTAAATAGATAATTGTTCTCTTTGGCAAAGTGACGTGTTGCCGCATGCAGATCTTTTGTTCTCCTTTGTGAGATGTTCTGTTACAAAAAATGGGAGATTTGCTGTCTATGCCGATATGTTCAGCGTTCAATTTGTTATTTTTGTTTTTTTATTGTAGTTTCTCACAGCAGACAACAGACCATCTCTAATGCGGGTGCTCGGTAGTTGAAGAATAATGTTTTTTGGCCGCGTGGAATCTTTTTTAATTGTGGAGTACGATGGCAAGCCAGTATTTGATCGTTAGAGATATTATACGCCACTACAGAGCCTAATTTGCTTATGATCTCCGGAAGATTTTCTTTGTTCTTTTCGGGCACCATTTGCAGATTTTATTTCGTTCAGAATCTGGTCCATGGTTGTAGGGACCAGGGGGGAAGTAGGATTTACATCGGCCACATGCGGACTTGAGGATCTCGATCTTGGGTCTTGTTTTTTACAGGATTCGCACTTCCAGTTCGCGCGTGCGATTTGATTCATTTTTCTTAAGTTAGGTTCGTAAGTACCTAAACATGAGAAGTGCGTGCTCCCATAACAACGTGTGCACTTCAAAGACTTTGATGGGCTCACAGAGTTAGAGCACTTAGTGCAAGTAATTTTTGACTACAACGGGCCAATCAGCTGATAGTAAAATTAGCTGCGTTCGTGTTTCTTTAACTATTTTGGTTGAGAATGACAGTTCACTTAATGCGAATTATTCAAATTTAACTCACATGAATATCGACAAGTTAAGTCCAACTCGATCGCACTTTATCACACAAGGTTATCCGATATCTGATTGATTATTTTGCAACTTGATTAAGGTTAAAAACACTTCAGTATTAAAGAAATACAGTTTAAACACTCTCTATCAAAACTTCATGCGTGTGTACTTTAAAGCTTCGTTCGTTTCTTCTTATGTATAGGTATTATGATTTCGTGTATTTGCTGTAAATATTTAATATGTAAAAGGCACTGAGTGCCGTTTATTTTAATAAAATAAAAATAAAAATAACATGCCTGCCATTTAATTATTTGCAACAGCTGAATAATTATATGGTGCCGATTTTAAAATGAATGTTATAACAGAATTTGCGCTGCGTGCATATCATTACTGTATATGTATATAGCCTGTAATAAATCAATCAACAAATTGGTCACCTTTAAAGTAACAAAAGGGTGAATATGGACTGTAAAATTGCATTTTATGTTGGAGTAATTCATTTGAATAAATACTAGATTACTTCAATAAAGAAAAAAAGAGTAGTTTTTAGAGAAAACAGATGTATTTTCTTCTTAAGTTTTTTTTGGCTTAATTTTCAGACACAGGAAATTTATATTAATTTGGTTGTAAAATGAGTTAATTTAATATCAACAAATAATGCGTATTGATTTACAACTAATTCGAACTAAATCAGAGGATTTATATTTAAACACGACCTCTGGCATTGAAAACTAAGCAAATATTTGTGTTTTGAACATTTCTGTTGTAAAATATCTTTTGATCGTTTACGATTTGCTTACAACTGAACATTTAGCGGTGTTTTGCACTAAGGATCAAATTCATTGAATGTGTTTTGATTTATGACTTTTTCTTGTTGTTTGTTTCAGGTCTGCCAAACGATATTAGCGTCTATTGGCATCAGTACCCCTACAGTTTGGGCATAGGATTTTGCAAATTAAGAGCCCTTCTTTCAGAAGCGTAAGTGATATATTTTATTAAACAAATAAGTAGCTAAATGTATTTGAAAGCGTTTAGAATATTGTAGGTGTTTATCTCAAGTTTATCTTTAAATCTTCACCAAATAACTTTTATGTATGGCGGCCTCCGTAGCGTAATGGCTAAGACCTAAGACGCTAGACTCATGATACGGAGGTTCCGGGTTCGATTCCCGGTGAGAACACAAAAAATCAAAAGTGATTTTTCTCAAGCCTGGGTGTTTGTGACGTTGTTCCCCTCTGTAATTGGGCTTCCTGGCCTGTTGAGGTGGTTAAAAAAAAAAAAAAAAAAAAACAAAAAAATGTATCACTCAATTAACGCGGATTTCTATCTTGTGTAAGAAATGGAAATAAATCATGTACATATTTTAAGAGACTTATTTCTTTCAATATTATCTATTTTTATAATAATATGTATTGTACATTTAATGAAGAATCATCTTTGTTAAAATGCATACCTATTTTAAGAAATAAAAGAGCAAGGGACGAAATTAATACGATTACAATATATCTCTCGAGGGTTGCTTCGCTTAATATTCGCTGTACACTTTCCCTCCAAATAAACAACTATCTTATATCAGCAGGATTCGATGTTTTTTTAAAAACTTTTTAGAAGATAGAGTTTAGGGATTAAATCACATCTCTTTTTTTATAAACAACAGTTTGGGTGTTTCTTATTCTTTGTAAATATATAATGCTGATTTTTAGACAATAGTAGTTAAAAGATTAACCACATGCATTTAATTATTCCTAATATTTAAAAACAACATTTTGATTGTGTTCAAATCATTGGAGATAAATACTGGGTTTTAGATGATAGCACTTTAGGGTTTAAGCACATACTTCTGCTTTTTGAAAAATCCGTCCAAATCTTTGTAGTTAAATACTAGGTTTTTGATTTTAGAGATATAGAAGTGTTAAATCACAAGTACACCAGCTTTATTAACATTTTAGTTTTGTCTAAATCCTCGTAGGCACTGGGTTTTTAGATGATAGTAATTAAGGGTTAGACCACATACCCTAAATAATTATTTCATACAACCGCTTTCCTTCTGTCTCTTCCGGGAAAAATTATCCAGGTCATTTTAAATAATGTAATCATTATTTCCGGATTCTGCGGATGTAACAGGAATTCCGCATTATTAAATGTACCGGGTAATGTTTTGGAAGGGAAAATTAATAAAGGCAAGTATTATTTTCAAGCCTAATTAAAAATAAGATTGATATTCAGAGTGTCGTTGGAAATTAATTGTGCGTAAAGGGTTGTTTATTAGACAAATTTAAGCAATTTATAATATTTATTTTATTTTTGTCATTTCGCCTTTATTATCGTTATTGATGTATGTAATTAAGAAAAACGGGCCGGCTGATCAATCCGTTTTCATACAAAGATAGCAGGAACTTTGATTTTCCGTGGATTTTAGCACTATCCACTAGATGACTAGAGACTAGTGCAAGGATTTTTCCCACATTTTAGATATCTTCCTGACGCGCGTTAGTCTTATTTTTTAATAATTTATTTCTTAACCCTAAAGATATTTATAGTAAAAAGGTCTTTTGGAAACGGTGATGTAACAGCATGTTACGCTAACGGAATCATTAAGTTTTTAATGTTTTTTAAGAAAAAAAATATTTATTGAAAGAAATCAATTTTACAGTAGTCCTTATAAAACTAACGCAAGTTTTGTCATAAGGTTCTACAGTATATAAAAAAAAAAATAAACTAAACTAAACAAAAAGAAAAACAAAAAATGAACAAATTAGAAAAAAAAAAAAAAAAATATTTTTTAATATATACTTATACACATACATACATATATGCACGTGCATACATGCATACATACAAACATTCCAAGATTCTTTCTTCTTTTTTCTCTTATACATATTTAACAATTAAGCACAAATCAATAATTAACCAGCCTCAATTTATAAAATCCTCTCCTCTGTCAGCCATTCCTTTAAAAATTTCACCTTATCTTTAATTTCGACACAACCCAAGAAATTCTTAGGTAGCATATTAAAAATACAAGGCACTGCAAGATGAAGTGTCCGTTTTCCATATTTGTTATTGTGTTTAGGAACCACGAGCCCCCCTTCTTTCATCAGTCTTGTCCCACATTTGTGTTTTATTTTACACTTATATTTTGAGTCCGTAAGATTACTCATTATAATTTTGTACCAAATATACAAATAATACAAAAATGTTATTTTGTCTTTTGTTGGTATTTAATTTTTTTTTCTTAAATGATGGTTAAGTAAATTGAATGCAATGTTTCGTAGAAAAATTAATTATTGGTTCTGGTATTAAGATACGTTTATAACCATAAAAACTCAATTACGTCATCCGGCAAAGGCGTTTCGGCTGGCTACGTATGCCTCCCGAGAGCCTTAACCATGCTTGTCTATTTTACATGGCATCAGATTCTTGGCGTCCTGGACGTCTACTGTTGACAATGCCGGCAATTAGCGTCTGCGGAACGTGGACTTCGGACTCGGGAAGATGCACGGCAGCTGGCGGCCGATCGCATAACCTGGAGGCAGTTTGTGGAATCCATATGCTCCACGTAGGGAGCGGTTATGGTATGATGAATATTTATGAAGGTAGAGTAATAAAAGCAATCAAATTTATGCTGTCACTATAAAATGATTCCCTGTCAAAATAATTTTGTTTGGTTAGCATTGAAACTCGATATTCGGAGATAAATTGTTATTCGGATATTAAATTTGCGAATTCATCTGCTTGTTACTGTTTAATGAATATTTTCGAAATATAGAGATGACAACGCGACTAGATGTCATTAAAAATTAATTATTTTTGCTTTGTTTATGAGTTCTCGTTATGTTCTATTACGTGTAGGTACACATACTTTTATTTTATACGACGCGGAGTACGAACATAATTTATATTATTATAAAATACAAATTAAATTGGGTTGTTCCCGATAGCATGAATATCCTTGAAAACGTTATAAATATTTAAAGTATATTTTTACAATTCCAACGATATAAAACACAATGATCAAAAATGTTGTTTTCATTTGTAATTTAAGTTTTAAAAACACGAAATTACGAGTGACTTTTAACGCCCGTTATTGGTTAATGACGTCATACCCGTTCATTATTAAAGGCGGGAAATTCATTACGAAGTCAGCGCCCATATTGATGTGACGTCACACCCCATGCGCGCCAAATGGAGGATTTTGCGAGCGATTTGAAAAAGCGCTATTTCAAACCGCGCTAGAAAATTCATATGTCATCGTAAAAATTTTTAAAAAATTCCCTTTATATTGTTATTTTTCAATCAATTTTTTTAAATTAAAAATAGAAAATCTGAAAGAACCCAATTCTTATAGATTATAAAAATGCTATATTTTAGCCTCCACCCATTAGCCAGCGTTAAAAAAGTTAGGCGTTTTCAAAATGAAATTTAGGATTTTTTGACAGTCACGAAGCTTAGAAAAAATATCACATAGTCTTCAAACTATTTTCTGGGTAAATAGCGTTACCGATTTTCGAAAAAAGTTATGAATTCTATGGAAAATAAAAATGAGAAATCTCATTTTTTTATTTTTTTTCAACTATCGGGACAATTAAAGGTGACATCAAAATAAAAATGATTAGTAATTAAAGATAACATCGAATTCTAGGAAACATCTAGAAGGATCGTCACATTTTAATTAATTTATTTTTATTAGGAGGAAAACCAACAGTTACAAATCAGATATTATTGATTTCCCAAAAGAGCCAAAGAAACTCTGGAAACGAAATGTGGATTATCTAGGCGTTTACAGGGCTTATGACCTGTCATTGGCTGTGTTGAGTGGCCACTTGAGCATGGGTATAATCCAGTAATTTGTCTACAAAGATTTGTACACATTCAAAATGTTGTTAGTTACAAATCATTATAGAAAACATAAAAAATAAACAGAATAAACCAATTTAAATTTTTCTTAAGAGTATAGGTAAAAAAAAATTTTTTATCATAAAATTACTAGATGTAAATTATTCATAAAAGCTTTAAATTTTGAGTTAAAACTTAAGTAAAAACAAAAATAATTAAAACTAAACCAAATGTGATTTCACTCGAAAAGCAAACGCCGGACTTCATCATGGTTATTCTCAAATAAATATATATATTTTTAATGTTATTGATATCCCAACAAGGCCAGAGAAACTCTGGAAACGAAATTATCTAGGCGTTTACAGGGCTTATGACCTGTCATCGGCAGGGTTAAGTGGCAACTTGATGGATTTAAAAAAAAAAAAAATATTTTGACATTTAATTAAGTTATTAATGTTATCAATAGTTGTGGCCTAAAGTTGTGCTTGTAGCGGAGTATGCTAGAAGTGCTGAAGCTGCTCAATGTTATTTATTTAACTATGTTTTCAACTTCTGTTTGTGTTATTATTCTTTGTCTTGGGCTTGTATACTGTTAATAATTTATGAGAACTTGTAATTGGTTTTAATTTATGCTTCCATTCATTTGTAAAAGCTGCGTGTTCTCTTACAAAACAAAATAATAATAAAAAATCATAGGAAAAATCGGTTATATGGACGAAATTAGTTTAAAACAAAATTAATTGTTACGTGTGTGGCTAACATTGTTTTAAATGGGTAACAAATGCGCATCTCGCGTTTTTCTTGTTGAATTTGGCTAAATAAACACAAATTAATCGAAATTCAACTCCGTTTCGTTCAGAGGTAGACAAAATAGGCGGCCTCCGTAGCGTAATGGCTAAGACGCTGGACTCACGATACGGAGGTTCCGGGTTCGATTCCCGGTGAGAACACCAAAATAAAAAGTGATTTTTCTCAAGCCTGATTAATTTTTTAAATAATGAAAAAAATATGATTTGATGTGTTTTTCCTCATGTCGATGAGGTTACAATACATTCCATTCGTAAATAATACCGAGTTATTCATAAAAATATGAATTTACAGCTAATCCGTTACTATTTTAGCCAGGATTTGAACTGAACTCCACATTAATTCTAGCACAGCTTGATAGATGTAACAACATACGAAAAACATAAAACTCAGCCGCCATTTTTAACCTTTTTATAAATGTACACAGCCTTCTGTTTAGTGCGATACCATGCGCACTTTTATTTGAACAAGGAAAACGGGTTTAAAATGTGAAAGCTCCAACATAAATTTTCAGGAAAACAAAAATATATGGCCTAGTAAACCTATTTAATAACTACTAACTAACCATCACGCCATTTCCCCGAGGGTAGGCAGAGAATAGAACGCCACTCCACTCTGTCCTGGCACACTTCTCTTGCTTCCCCCACATTCATACATCTCCTCATGCACGCACGGTCGATTATTCCGACTTCTTACATGCCCACTTTCAAGCACTTGTTTTACTTGATCATGCCATGTCTTTCTCGGCCTTCCTCGACTTCTACATCCAGGCACAGTCGCATCATATATTTTTTTTAGCCGTTCTTTCATCATCCATTCGCTCTACATGACCGAACCAACGTAAAAGACCTTTCTTAATTTTGTCGATTATGCTTATCTCAGCCTTGCATTCTGCTCTAATTTCAACATTAGTGCACCTATCATACATAGTTTTACCACACATTCGCCTGAGAGATCGCATTTCAACTGCATTCAATTTACTTTCATCCTTTTACATAAATATGTATAAAAACACATCAATTTCACAAGTTATAAACTACTTACTTAGAAAAATACTTACTTGTTATAAACTACTTACTTAGAAAAATGTTATAAGAATGTTATATAAAAAAATCGGTGTGCGTCGGACCACACGGTGGAAGTTATATTTCTTTGGCCATTCTCATACACCCACTCACGCACACAAACAGACAGGATATATAAATGAAATATAAGACATTTTTTCAATATTATTCAATATATTATACGTGACTTCATTATTATATTATACACCTATATTATCATTATCAGTTATTTCTTCTATAATCATTCTTTCATCTTTAAGTCATGGAGAAAAACCGAAGCCATTGCAATAGCGTATTTTCTAAAAAGATAATTCGCTAAAATGACGCGTAAGAAGTAAATAAACAAAAGAAATGACAACTGTCAAAGTCAGACAATACAAGCATCAGTGACTGTGGCGCCATTTTCTCTTAAGCGCCATTTTCTCTTAAAAATCAGCGTGACGCGGTTTCTCGACCAACATCCCACCCCAAAGTGTCTAAACGGGCGCAAAGAAGTATAACTTCAAAATAAAAATTAAATAAATGTTATAAAAATAAAATGTTATTTGTAAAACCGCTTACAATAAACATTTTGGTTTTTCCAAATCCTAGAAAAATGTAAAACATTAAGCATATTTGAAAATAAACAATAACATAAATAAACATAATATCTTTTCATCCAAAACATGACGTTCTATGGGCTAGGAGTAAATTTATTATTGCCAATTTACATTGTTCTAGCGATATATTATAGAAATCTATATTGGTGGCATATTCATTACTAGTATTTTGGATTCTAAATATGGGAGTGTTAAAATTAGCTACCGTCCGAGCATTTGGACAACAAAATAAAGTAGATGTTTCTACTAGGCGGCGGCCGTGGCGGTACATAGAATGATATCAGTTTTAGCAATTCAGGGCTGTCAAAAATTGGTTTAATGATTTTATACAACGTTATAATATTTGAGGCAATTCGTCTTTCGTTTAATTTGGTTAATTTTAATAGATACAGCAAATAATCGTAATTAATTTGGTCTTTAGGAATACCAATTTTAAAATTTACAAATTTTAGGAATTTGTTTTGTGTTCTTTCGAGTTGGTTACCGAAAGTAATTTGATGTGGGGACCATATTGGGGAGTTATAATCTATAGAAGTAGAAAAACGTTTTTTGCATTCCAGTATTCTATTAAATTGGCAGTACACAACGGAGTTCTGGTACCAACCATTATGTATAGTGCTTCACCACTAGTTTGGATTGGTAAGTTCTTCTAGTAACTTCTTCTTCGTCATATTGATTATCTGCTAAATGTTGAACGTCGTGGTCCTCTGATTGTACAGAAATAGACTATACTAATTGCCTCCCTCGGTCCTGGGCCATGTCGATTTATTTATTTATTTCATTTTTAATATGACATTTTAATATTCCTTTTCCAGTAATTGGCAGTACACAACAGAGTTCTGGTACCAACCCTTATGTACGGTAGTGAAGCGTGGTGTTGGAAAAAGAAGGATGAAAGTAGACTGAATGCTGTTGAAATGTCATCTCTCTGTGTGGTAAGACTATGTATGATAGGTGTACAAATGTCGAAATTAGAGCAGAGTGCAAGGCTGAGATAAGCATTATCGACAAAATTAAGAAAGGGCTTTTACGATGGTTTGGTCATGTGGAGCGAATGAGTGATGAAAGAACGGCTAAAAATAAGTTTAAATGCAAGTGTGCCTGGATGTAGAAGCCGCGGAAGGCCGAGAAAGACATGGCATGACCAAGTACGTCAAGTACTTGAAGGTGGACATGTGAAAAGTCGGAATAATCGGCGTATGTGCATGAGAAGATGTATGAATGAATGAATGTAGAGGAAGCAAAGGAAGTATGTCAGGACAGAGTGGTATGGCGTTCTATCCTCTCTGCCTACCCCTACGGGGAAATGGCGTGATGGTTAGTTAGTTATTATTTATGCTCCTCATGAAGAATACGTGAAAAGTTATTTTAATGGATAAAACCTTTATAGTTTAAAAGGTAAATAGTTAATTTATTTAAGGAGTTGTTTTGAAACCCCCACAGGCATAAAATACTGTGAATTATATAATCATAGCCCGAAAATAAATTTACAAATTTTTTACAATGATATTTATTTAGTATATATATTTTTTTACATAGACTTATATTATTTTACATTACACTTATTATACTACTACTACTACTACTACTAACTTTCCCTTTCCCTTACCCGCACCCAACGGTGCATTGGGCACTGCATTGGTACACCAAATGAAGGATGTCTTGATCATTTTGTTACATGATTATATTACATTACATTACATTACATATTACATGATTACATTACACTTATTATACACATTAATTTATATTTTTTATTTTCCTAACTATCCTACCATTATACATGTTTCAATTTAGCTATAATATAATACCTACACTTATATTTTTAACACATATATTTTTTACATTCAACTCTAAATAACTTTACATTTTGTTCATCTCTTATTTAATCTGTAATTTTACAGGTTACAAATACTGAAATAGTTCTCTCATACGTGGATATAGAAAATATATAACAGAGTTACGAAAATATATATCACTTTCATACATTATATGTAAAAGCTTCGTGTAATGGCAGGTTATTTGTAACGCTTAAACAATTTAAGTAAGAGTAAAATCTGTCAAAACCACGAAACGGGAAAAAAAGTGGATAATGGTTCGTAAAACCAATATAGACCAGTCAATTTAAAAATGTTTGCACGGAGTAGGTTGGATTAACTGCACTTCGGGGGAATAATGTTCGAATATAAAAGATAAATACACACTTGGAAAGCATTATTGACAATTATCCGCGATTTCTAATTAATAAGCCAAAACAATCAAATAAAATTTTCGGGATGAACAAAAAATGGAGACCAATTGCTCAATCACAGCTAACTATCGACGTAGTTAAAAACGTGCTAACCACGTGCTAACGCTAACGATTTGACCGATCACAATGAGCATACGTTCCATACCACGTTCGCCGAGCCGACATTGCCGAAGCAACGATGCGGCACGCGATATCGCGGCCGAACGTCAAACGCGCTTGTGTCCGATTGTTTATTATGTCGACGGCTTTTCGAATATTTGGCTCCGAAAACGCGCTTACGGCACGGATTGTTGAATGAAGATATGTCGAATAAGCTATTTCGCGACTAGATTGTTTGGCTCCCGATCGATGAACGCGTGCTAAATTGCAAAACGTACGGCACTCGGTAGAAAGATCACGTCGAATGATAGATATGTCGAGCAACTGAATAAGTACATATCTCGGGAAAATTAATAGTATAGTAAAATATAGACTATTTCTAATCTCCCAAAGTACGATTTTCTATGCCTCGTTTTATATACTTAAACCTAAAACTAGGGATTTATTGTGTACCGTAATTTATTGTATAGCGCTCTTTATACGGAACTGAAAACTGTACAGTTTCTTGTGCAGTTTGCAAACTGTCCCATATGGAGTGAAAACTGTACAGAATATTGAACGATCAGCGCGACGTTTGGCTAATCTGACGATATGTAAACGTTTAAGTAGATATTGATACATCGAATGCTTTTAAAAATGTAAAAACCACAATATCTTCCGATTGCGCTTAAAAAATATACCTACGTAATTAGCATGTCTTGTGACAGATTGCACAGTTTTCTGAACAAGAAACTGTGTAGTTTTTGGCCTTGTATAAAGTGCGCATATAATGGTGTCTTTGGATATAAATATTAATTATTATTAAAGACCACTTTTCGTTAAGCGTAAAAAAGCAAGTTTAGGTATTTCTTAGGATCTAACTACCATAAAGGGTTGGTTGGAAGATATTGCTTAAAAGCAATAAATCCGCCCTTGTACTCTTGCTATGTAATTGTACATGAAGTTCTAAATAAAATAAATAAATAAAAATACGAAACCACGAAAAATGCTTAGCAAAATAACGACACTATTATTACGACTAATTTTCTGAAGTGTCTTTGAGACAATCTAATACCTTATATTGACTCGACTAATATAAACAATGGCTAATGGATGGATTTATAGAATAAACTATTCTGCTGGAAAAACTACCTAACCTCAGCAATTCCGAGACAGATTTAAGCAAAAAAATTGTCGAGAAAGAAACAATATAATTTTTCGTCGTATTTTAGTGTTTTTTAAATTAAATATAAAATAATACGAAGAATGGCAGTCACATGAACACCGACCGATCTTCCATACAATAATGATTTATTGTAGTTCTTTTTTTTCTATCTGGAATAATTAAGCAATAGAGCAATGCTGTTTTTTCACCATTTGAATACAAACAATAATAGTATTTATATATCGTCTTCATTCGAAAAATTCATTTAAAAAATAAAAGTAAAATGGCGTCGAAAATTAAGAATCCTACGCTAACGCAGGTGTTCGCCAGTTTGCACGTGATAACCCGCGACCCCCGCGTCTTGTGTTTCCATAGAGTATAATAATACGGACCTTGACTCATATCAATTCTTTATTTTTTAGCGCTTTCACACAAACATCATTGTATATTGTTAATTTAGCTAACACGAGTACAATTATTTCATGGTTTTAATGACATTACGCTCAAATTAGTTAAATTAGGAATTATTTATGCCGTAATGGTTTATGTTAATGCCTTTTAATGGTCTAAGTTTTAGTAAACGTTATATTATCACAGAAGAATAGATACTTTATTATTCAGAATTGTTGAAAAGTTGTGAAATTGTAAAGTGTAATAAAAGCGGTTAGTCAGTCGCATAGAGTTAGGTGTTGCTGACAAAATACATTGTTTTGTTGGTGGCAACTTGATCAATTACGTGATTCCAACAACTTACGCGATAGAATATCTAATAAATCAAAACTTTTAATACTAGAAAACCAAAATTATTTTATAATACTAATTAGTTAACAGTTTTCGCTTGATGACAGTGAAATTATAGTTGGGCCAATTTAATAGGTCACATTTGATACTTCATCAAGATTCAACAACATAACCTTGTAAGGGCGGGTACAAAATATTATTAATTTTTTCAAAGTTTAACTACACAATTGCTTAACTTTTTTCAATTACGATTACATATTTATTGTAATAATGACAAAATAATGTAATTTTACGATTTACTTTCACTAATAAACCATTCTAAACATAATAAACAATGTTGCATCAGCGAACCTTTCTTCTAGAGGTGTACCCAAAAAAATCGAATGTTGATAAGTAGAATCGAATGATTACTTGTGAAGGAATATTTCACCATAGACGAATAATTTCTCAATTGGTCTGGGTGTTATGGTGTATTTTTCAGTACCTCCTTCCATATCCTCTCTTCCTACCTGCTGACAAGCCTCTATCATAGAGACTTAGCGGGTTATTCCTTTTTTTTTAAATCTATAAATACTTTTTTTCATAGTAACTGAATTCGATTCACGTAATATAAATATTATGTTTGGAGTCCGAATCGATTCATTCACTTGTTATGATGTTAAGCAAGAAACCTCACTATTAAAACTGACAAATGTCAAATGTGACCTATTAAAATGGCCCCACTATAGTTACATAATATTACCAAATGCAATGTTTATAAGAAAAATAACGGATTTGTTTGGTAAAAATGCAGACCCCGACGAAATTCGAGCACATTAACTCGACTGTTTGTCAATAATATTGGTATTCAGCTACATCTACAGCTATAAGCAGGGTTTTAGTACCGATCCGTAATCAGCGCATAAAATTTGGAGAGCGCGCTTTTGCGGTTGCAGGCCCTGTGGCTTGGAATGCTCTCCCACCAGAAGTGCGCAACTGTGAGAGTAAAGTGATCTTTTGATCAATTTTGATAATGGTATTTTCTACTCAGAAATTGAGTTTTCACTCACTTTAATTTTCCCGAGCCGTTATATTAAATATTTAAAGTGCCCTTGAGGTATATTTATACGAAAACGGCGCTATATAAATTATCCATAATAATAATGCTTATCTCAGCCTTGCATTCTGCTCTAATTTCAAACATTAGAGCAGAATGCGAGGCTGAGATGAGCATTATTAGAATGAATGATGAAAGAACGGCTGAAAAAATATATGATGCGACTGTGTCTGGATGTAGAAGTCGAGGAAGGCCGAGATAGACATGGCATGATCAAGTAAAACAAGTGCTTGAAAGAGGGCATGTTAGAAGTCGGAATAATCGACTTGCGTGCATGAGAAGATGTATGAATGTGGAGGAAGCAAGAGAAGTATGCCAGGACAGAGTGGTGTGGCGTTCTATCATCTCTGCCTACCCCTACGGGGAAACGGCGTGATGGTTAGTTAGTTGGTTAGTTATAATAATAATAATAATTACAAATATCCAAAAGTGGTGATGTCATCAAATTTCTCGACAGTGTGTCAATATATTGGCGTTGGTTTTCAGGTCTTCGTACGTGTCAGTCCTGACTATAGTGGCCTTCTCCATGGAGCGGTACCTGGCCATCTGCCACCCGTTGCACCTGTACACCATGTCCGGCCTGCAGAGGCCCGTGAGGATCATAGCGGCGCTGTGGATAGTCTCCCTGGTCTGCGCCATGCCGTTCTTCCTGCATACCACCATCAATTATTTGGACTATCCGCCAAGTAAGTTTTTCTTTATTAATGTAGAATTTTCAACTCGTAGCTAACTTCACGTTTCTTCTTTCATTGCAATGTCAAGCATTTAGCACAAATGATTCTCTGAAATGATTATTTGAACATTTAGTTATACCTATGTGGGTATAACTAAATGTATTAGTATGTAATTATATTTATGTGGGTGCCCAGAGAGAGAAATGAAAGGTACCCACGGTTTTATAGTACACGTTTATTTTACAATATTTAGAAGCTAATACAAGGAACTTAACTAATTTAACTACCGATTAAAAAGAAAATGGAATGATGAAAAATAAAAGTGAATCTAATTTGCCACAATTTGGCGGCAAGGAATGCTCGGCAAAACGACGTCCTGTCACGCAGATGGCCAAAACATCTCTCGATGTTGCCCGAGTGTTTTCAGGGCCGCTCGGCTCTGGGTCCGTTCGTTTCGCTTCGTCCGCGTGACGTCATTGCTTCCGCCACAAACACATCCAGATGTATCCAGAAGATTGCGTAGCCTTCAACCTATTAGCTTTTAGCCGCGACTTGGTCGCTGAACAGTCCGAGCTATCAGCGACTTCATTTTAAAATGATTTTGAAGTTTAAATTTTTTTAAATGTGTATAATATTGGGTATTTTTATTGTAAAGCCCAAATAATATGAAAATATCATGTTAATATGAGATAGATACTCCTGCATCACACCTGTTCTCCTCTATGGCTGCGAATCGTGGCACTTAACCAGGGCCCAAGACAGCAGACTTCTGAGTTTTGGGAATAGGTGTCTTAGAATAATTTTAGGTGTGCGGTGGTTTGACTTTGTAAGGAACACAGAGGTGAGGCAACGGACACATCAACCCTTGGTATCTACTGTCATCCGGCAAAGGCGGCTGGCTAGGCTAGGCAGTTTGCGTCAGAGCTGCGGGACGTGGACTTGACTTGGGAGGATGCACGGGAGCTAGCGGCCGATCGCTTGGCCTGGAGGCAGTTTGTGGATTCCATATGCTCCACATAGGGAGCGGATATGGTATGATGATGATGATGAGAATTAATAAATATCTTAACTAGCTCCTTAATATTTCACCACCGTCCTTTTTATCCCTAAATCGATTGCATTTTTTCTTCTTCTTCTTTCACCACGTTTGCTCCTATGTGGAGTATATGGACATCACTAGATCCCTCTAGGACACCCTATTACTAGCCAGCTCCCTCGCCTCCTCCCGTCAGGCCCGAAATTTGATATTCTTTTACAAAATCGTCTGTGTAAGTTCAATACCGCGAAGAACCATTTGTCAAAATGTTCAGGAAAGACAAAAAACCCTCCAATTTCGTAAAAAAATAAATTTGTATCGGGATATACGCGGTATTGTGTGTGAAGATAGTTTATTCGCGGTATTGACACTAACCGAGTGCTAGTAGTCTATTGGTCAATTTTAAATTTGAATTAACCAATCGATGCGGCTTGTTTCGTTCAACGGAAATCACCAAAAATGCGTATTTTAAACTTATTGGCTCATACGCGGCATTAAACTTACATAGACGAAATATTAAATTTCGTTCTTCATTTTTATTCTTAATAGGCGAAATATAAAAGTGAAAGTTAAAACATCTTGTACAGGAAGCGAACAACCAATAATTAATGTGGAGTACTTCGTCTAATTTCAGTTTCAGGCTTTCAGTTTCACTTGAAATTCATGTAACACCTCGCCAATTAGTGAGCACGGAATTAAGTGACTGAATTGTAGGGCTAATTTTGTAAGGCGTGTGATGTGAAAAAGGGTTGCTGGATAAATTGGCTAGAATTTTTTGTTTTCAAAAAGACTGTGGGAAGCCAGAGCATTGAAAATGATACCGTAACAGGGCAACTAATAGTTTTTTTGGTACGTTTTTCAACATTGCAATACTTCTAAATTTACAAAATGAATTGACAAGTTACAAATGTTTTTACGATTATTACTATTTTTACTATTTATTTAAGTAAAAGGTTTCATTATCATCATCATCTTAGCCCGTTGAGGTCCACTGCTGGATATAGGCATCCCTCTGCCGTCTCCACTCCTCCCGATCCTGCGCCGTCCCATCCACTGTCTTCCAGCAGACTTCCTGATGTCGTCCACCCATCTCATCATCGGCGGACGTCCTTGGGGCCTCTGGTTCCTCGGTCTCCATACCAGAACGCGTTTCGTCCATTTGTCGTCCGTCATTCTGGCTATGTGACCGGCCCATTTCCAAGCAATTCGCTGCACCACGTCGCAGACCTTTGTCTGGCGTCGGATCCAATCGTTCCTTTTTCGGTCTCTTAATGTTATTCCAAGCATAATCCTCTCCATGCTCCTCTGTGCAACTTGCAACTTATGGGAGGATTGCTTGGTCAGAGTCATTGTTTTCGCGCCATAAGTAAGGACGGGCAGAATGCATTGGTTGAATACTCGAGTCTTGAGTGAGTTGAGAATGGAGCTCCGGAATGTGGAATTTAGCTTTCCAAAAGCCACCCAAGAGAGATCTATCCTCCTATCCACCTCGCTGGTCTGATTGTCTCTGCCGATGGTGATTTTTTGACCAAGATAAACATAGTTGTCGACTTTTTCCACAGGTACAATTTTTCCATCCGTGTTGACGTTTGTCATCAATTCGTCTTGGCTACATTCATCTTGATTCCAATTTTGGCCGATTCCAAAAGGTTTTCGATTGCATAAAAATAATTCAGTATTTTCCGTGATTGATTTCGTATTTTTATGGGAGTTGGATCCACCTAAATTTGCTATTTTACGCCAAGCAAAAAAAAACTTTTAATATTTTTAATATTGAATTATATAACTAAAACGTTTTGTTTTAGATCAATGAGTTTTTATTTTTAACACGACTTCGGACTAACAGAACTGTCCATCTACAGGTGCATATAGAAACCATTTCTTATTTTGAAAAAAAAATGTTTTCACAATATGTGATTTTTTAATTTTCGTAAAATTATTTATTTAAAAAAATTGCGAACAAAGGTGTATCTTTGTAGAAAAGAGAAATAACAAAGGATCTTGTGGAATTGCTTCATTTCCTTTTACTGTTTGACTGATGGCTGAAGATGTGGAACGTAAATTGTTCCCGATCGTAAACTATTATCTTATGTCTCTACTAAAAACTTTCCGTTTTACTATCACTTTTGAGTATTACGCTGTAAAAAAATAATCACCAAAGTGGATAATGTATTATACACCGGAGTACGACAGTTAAATAATGAGAGTTGTATTAATATTTTTAAAGTAAGTCTCAAATGAATAAATATTTCATTAAATTAGTTGAAATATATTTTTTTAACAAAATTTTGAACGTATACAAATACTTGTAGACAAATTACAGGATTATACCCATGCTGGGCTGATATCAGATATTATAGATATCCCAACGTTTAAAATGTTGTTAAAAATATTTACTGGTTAAATATAAAAGCAAAACAAAAATTGGAGAGACATCTTCAGGCGTCTTCTAGTGAGTAATAAAGCTCGATAGAGCCTTACCTACACTAATAAAGATTGATTGCCAAAAATGCTTAACAATCTTCTCAACAGATGTCACCAGAGAGAAAAAATGTTAAAAATTGTCGAAAAACTAACTCAAATGTGGAAGTTTCTGTACAAAATTCAATATATATAGTAGTTTCAAAAATTTGTCATATATGGTTGTCAGATGATGGGCGGAATGGGGAATGTTGTAGTTCATCAAGTGGCCACATAACCCAGCTAATGACAGGTCATAAGCCCTGTAAACGCCTAGATAACACACATTCGTTTCCAGAGTTTCTCTGTCTCTGTTGGGATGCCAATAATATCTGAAATACATATTTCTGAATTATATTTACTCGACTACTACTAGAGTAGCAGGAGTCATTGTTTCCGGTCAGAAGCGGAAGTGTACAGCATAAATGATACAGGGGTAATATTGAATGTGTGCAACTCCCGCGCAACAGGCCAGGGGCGTGCTAATACCACTACCCTCCCCATACCGCATATAATGGTATCATGATGATAATGATGATATTTATTGTGACTATTTTATTTCAATTTCATTAAATAGTTTTATGCCTAAAACAGTAAAATGATTCAGAGAATCTCTCAGACGAATTTTAAAAATATTTTTAAAAACAGTATTTTGCATTCTAGGTAATTTTCAATATCACGGCGTAGCATTGTAGTGCCCTATGCACCGTTGGGTACGGTTAAGGAAAAGTAGTAATAGTAATTATTTCTATGTGATTTTTCTAAAAAATAATTCATTTTTGCTGTATTTCTCATTGCAGTGCCCTATGCACCATTGGGTGCAAATAGGGAAAAATATTATTTATATATTATATAATGAATAAATTTCTGCACTTATAAGCTAAGAAACCATGTATTTAAAATGTCAGTTTTTCAGATTTTTATTTCAGTAATGCGTCTCCTGAAAAACTGTCATTATGAAGATAAAACTTTTCATCAATGTTCGTTGGTTTTCACGGCCTTCAGAATATAGATTATGTTTCTCTGGTTTGTTATGCCGTGTTTGTGGGCTTTGTGTTGCCAACGTTTCGAAGCTCATTGCAGTGTCCATCTTCAGGGCTTATGTATGAGTATAGTTATAAGTGTATTACCGTGTCGCAGTCGGGCAGTCTTGAAACTTTTTATATCTTAGGTACAGAAATATAAAGTATACGCAATCTTTTATTTAAACTGCTCGCCAGAATATTGCATGTCCCTGTGAAACAAGATAAATTTTGATATACGGTGCTCGTGCAAAACTCCGTATACACCGTCACGTACTGGCTTCCGGGCTTCGTGAACAATCAGGAGGAAGTTGCACTAAGATAATTATTTTAGTTGTTCGACAACACAATGTTAAATTGAATGCCGTGTACAGGTCTTTGAATGGATCGCGATATGTGTACATCTATAGGTATGTTGTACCTACCTTAGTATTACAAAGTTCTATCTCGCTTTGTTCAGAGCTTTCTAATTATTTAATAGTTTAACTTTGACAATTCTAAACAGCGTCAAAACGTCACTGCTTGTTTGTCTAACAGACCTTTGAGCAAATCTTAAGAGGAGTACTAAAGTGAGAAAATAATCGTGTTTTGTCTTATATATTATGCAGTTATAAAATAACACCAAGTTGACAGCGCTAACAATTTTTTTTAGGGAAAAATAAAATGATAATATCAAAACTGGCTAGCTAATTCATTAGAATTTGATGTCTCTTTAATTACAAATAGTTTTTCTTTTACTACCAGCTTTAATTATGAAGAAAAATTATTTAAAAAATTAGGAGATTTGAGAAATTTTAAATATCAACTAATATTTTAATATTAAATCGGGATTTCGTGTTTAAATAATAAAAAAAAATGATTATTAAATCTGGATTGATAAAAAATGTAATATTTTGTCGGTTGGATAAATGAAGAAGTAACGCAATAGCAATATAATAAAAATATACTACGCGATCGAACTAAGAATATAAAATTGAAGGTCACTTCTTTCTGAAATCATTTATCGTACAAACCAATAATATCTGATAACAAATTCTTAAAAAAAAATATATTTTTTGTCACTAGCAATAAAAAATCATGAATTATGTAATAATATAAATGGATTTATTCAATAAAATAACTAAGTGGATATTAATATATTGACATTCACTAAATAGCCTTATTTCTTTGATTTCATTAGTTTTAGTTAGTATAAAATATACTTTACATTTACCCAACTAAAACATTAAGTATTTAACGAACCTAAAAAAAACTGTTCAATTTATTTTAAAATTTATTTGTACATTTTTATAAATTAATGTCTCTTTATTTTTTTAAACATTCTGTACCATTATCGTTCATCTTCTTAAAAATAAAAGTCACTGTTCTGTAAGGAATGTGTTATATACGCGGTACACAAGAAACAATGGCAGTTTTTCTGACATGAATACTACAATCCTTTTATCTTATGCACCGAAGGAAACTGCGGAAAACTTTCAAATCTTCCATCAGAAATGAAAATTGACTTGAAGCGAGTTAAAAAGATATTGCTTATTGCTAAAAAGTCAGTGAATAAAAAATAGTTATACTCGATTTGACATAAAATACAAAATTCTTATTAAAAACGCGAATTTGAAATTAACACTTCTGTTTTTTATTTTATCTTGAAAACGTATCTGGTAGTTATAAACTTGTGCGCTTAAAATAATGCGTGGATGAAAAGCTTAATTTGTATATTTTTATATGATGAGCTTATTTACTTAAATTTAAACATAGAAACATATTTCAGATTTATTTTTAAAAACGATATTGATGCAGTTTAAAAAAACCTTGACCCCGTGGTGTATAGCTAAAACTCATGTTAAATTTTTTTGTAAATGCGTTCGTAATTTACAATGGCTTCCCAATTGCTTCTGTAACAGCAGCGAAAATGCATTTATATCGATCTCCTTTTTTTCAGCGGCCGCATAAAAAAAAGCCACTCAAAATGCAACTGTGCCTTTTCTTTTACCACCCTGTTTTTTTATTCAATGTCTCAATGTTGTACGGTATGAAGATTGTTCATTCTATTTTCAAGTTGTTTGTAGTACTTATTATGCAAATCATCCTGATGAAACTGTGCAAAATTTATTTATGGGATTTGATCCACGCACCAATTTCGCGAATCTAGTTTTGTATGTTACATTGTCATGTTATTGGTATTTATTTATTTATTATTTTACTTTAAGGAAAAATGACATAAAATTTCAATCAGTGTAATAATATATTTTTCAATATTTTAATTTATTATTTTTTTTAATTCTTAAAATAACGCACATTAACAATAATAATTAACAAATTTAATTTTCAATCTGTTTTATAATTTATGGCAATTATTATATATTTACTTTAAAAAAAACCCTTGTTTTTTGTTTGAGTTATGATACTACTGTTATTACTGGCATAGGCACATTGTTGGTCCACCAATTTTCTTGTTTACATAAAGGCAAGATGTTCAGTCTTCCGCTTCAGTGCTAGTCCAAGACAATGTAAGATATTTTTTATGTAAAATATCACAATGAAATAAATGTTTTATATTAACCTCGTCAAATTGAATCCGCTCTATTGATAAAAAACCTAATTTTGACACATTCAACTCAACATAACTGCACGCGCATCCGACCCTAAAAGTTTAAAAAAACTGGGATTTGTATTAGGTACCTTAACCTAAGCAACAAAATTATGTGAAAACCGTTTACTCATCACGTTTGTGGAGCAAAAATATCTACAAATTATATTGAAAGTTTAGAACAAATTCCTTTAAATTTTACTTGAAAAAATAAAGAGACAAATTAAATTTTTTGTTAAAGTTGTTCAGAATCCGAGTACCTAGTAGAGTAGTTCTGGTAATGGCATAAAACCATAGATTGTTATTTGACTTTCCATCAAAATGATCAAAATTTATGATAGCACTTAACTTTTTAGGTTGGTTCGTATAGAAAAACATTTTACCCCAATTAATACTTGTATATATTATTATATATGTAGACTCAAGTTATCTCTTCGCAAAAAAATAAGGATATGTATTAACCTGTTTCTTTACATGGTTTTATTTATATATATTTGCTTCTACGCAGTTTATAATAATAATTAATAAATAAAGTCATATTTGAATCAATCTGAAAAATAAGGTGCAAATATACTAAAAACGTGGTTATTGAAAACAAAAATGAATATTTAAGTAAAAAACACGAATCAAAAAAAGAGACAGAAAAAAAATACAGAAAGTAAACAAAAATATATATTTTTTAAAAACAGATCTTACATTGTCACACATCAGCACAGAAAACGGAAACTGCAATGTGCTCCGAAACCTCGGCAACTCAAAACCCAAAAACACGGCACAATAATTCAAAAAACATTATCTGTAGGTCTGTAAGTCTGTAAGTTGACGAACTTTGATCTCAAAAATGTGGTTAGAGCATTTTAAGTTAATATTTGTGCATTTTTAAATTTTTTAAATTTTATTTGTTTACGTACAGCAAACAGACCTACACTATTGTATGAATTACTAACGACCGGTGCATAGTTGCTCATTTAATATGTAGAGCATAAATCAAATGTCTTAAAGAGAGGTCAAATGCCTAACATGAAATATATTCGTATTTTTAGGGTCTTATTTTCATATTGTTAATACTTAATTATCTGCCGCTGGGTTGGCTATTTGTCTTCTGACCTTTAATAAGATTAAGTACGGCTGCAAATGTTAAGGGCCTGTTTAAGTAATCCTATCAGACCGTAGGATTACGGAATCAATTTTAATTGTAAATCATTGCAAAAACCCTTCTGTAATGGGGTTCTTCCAGATAACATGAATATTCTTAAAAACGTTATAAATATTTAAAGTATATTTTTACAATTCCAACGATATAAAACACAATGATCAAAAATTTTGTTTTCATTAATAAATTTATGTTTTAAAAAACACGAAAATACGAATGGTTTTTAACGCCCGTTATTGGCTAATAACGTCATAGTCGTCGACCGTGAAAGGCGGGAAATTCATTATGTAGTATGCGCCTATATTGCTGTGACGTCACACCGCATGTGTGCCAAATGGAGGATTTTGCGAGTGATTTGAAAAAGCGCTATTTCAAACCGCGCTAGAAAATTCATATATGACATAGTAAAAATTTAAAAAAAATTCCCTTGATATTGTAATTTTTCAATCAATTTTTTGAAGTAAAAAAAAAAAAAAATCGGAAAGAACCCCATTCTGCTCTACAAAGACTTTTTTACGTAAATCTTGACATCGATTTACTTTGTTTAACCTTTAAACCTGCATTTGAAATTTTGAGGTTAAAAAAAAATTTCAGATTTATCGGCAGTCAAAACTACTTTCCCTTATCCGCACCCAATGGTGCACAGGGAACTGTATTGCTACATCAAGTGCAGTGTATCTTCATCATTTTATTACATAAGGGTAAGATGGACAGTCTTACGCTTCAGTACCAGTCCAAGGTATCACACATGAAATATTAATATAAAAAATAAACACATTTTGTGAGTGAAATACTTGTACACAAATCTGGATTTATACCAAGACGGGAGTAGGTATATATCATTTTATATCCATACAGAGATGAATTAGATTTTTTTCCAAATTCATAATATTAGATATTCGAGCGTTTACAGGGCTTATGACCTCGAATATCCATATTCCTGAATTTGTAAAAAAATCTACTTTATCTCTGTAGAAAAATGTAATAAAAAAATTAATATTTTCATGTTGACCCCCTACGAGATTCGAACCCGCGACCTTATGCACGGTAGCCAAATGCGCTACCACTATGCTACGAGGCGGACCGTATAATATACTTTAAATAGTTTTCTAGGATTTTCTATGTTAATAAATTGATTATTTTTTTAATTAAATTATTAATCACTAGTAAACAAGTGGAGACTAAAAAATAACGAGATCGTTTTTTTTTTTAATGTTTGTATTAACAATTTAACATCCGCTTTTGATTCACTTTTCAATATGAAATCATCAAACGGCTGTATCTTCATTTATATTTTTTTATTGAGTTTTCTCATGATTGATGCATCAATTTGCCAAGATCAATATATCCACCCCTACGACTTTTCTCTACCCTTATTTTTTGCATCGGGGATGAAAAAAAGGCATGTTCAACCTCTTCATGCATGATTACATAAATAAACAGATTAAAAATACTAATTCGTTTGAACCTTTCGGTATTTTTTTAAGATCTGTATTTATACTTATTATTTGTTCGGTGACTGAACTAGAGTTGAGTTCTTCTAATAGTCCTCTAAATAGAGATAAAAGGTTAGATATCTGATAAATCTATTTGTGGACACAAATACGTTTTTTTTTGTGTTTTAAGTTAATTAGAAAGGGGCCTTTACGTTGGTGTAGTGGAGCGAACGAATGATGAAAGAACGGCTTAAATAATTTTATTACGCAAGTGTGCCTGAGTGTAGAAGTTGAGGAAGGCTGAGTTTATTATAAGCTTCGTCCTCACGGAGGCTTAAGGTGCTAATCTCACAACATAAATGTTTCCGGTTCGATATCCAGTGAGATAAGAAAATGGAAAGATATTAAATGAAAAAAACTTTGTTTTTAACTACTTTTTATCAATCTAACTCCCGACCGGCTTCGAGGCAACGCGTGTCTCTTTATCAAGGGTACATCATCTCAAACCCAAATGTTATGTAACCCGTTATGATTAATTTGAAATTTTTTGATGACCCTATAAATAGGCAAAAAGATTAAAGTGAAAAAAATATTTTAAAAACATTTACGTTTTTATTATCGTAGTTATTTACGTTTCATCAATCATATTGATTAACCTATAACTCAATTTAATAATTATTCCATAATTATCTGTGATGACGTTATCATCTGAATAGTAAGAAATCTTATATTAAAGCTATGAAATTAAACATATCTCACATAATACAAAAAACACGAAGGGGTTGACCGAAACCCAATCGAGAAAACCGTGTTTCGGTTATTTTTCCTTATTTTTTCATTCGATCTACATCTCCCAATATGACATTTTTTGCTTCCCTTAGCAAACTGCCAATTCATGCGTTCGGTATTAATCAGAATATTTTTATCAACTCTGTCATCTTGAGAATTTGTATATGAAAAAAGAACAAACTACCTTACTACATGCCACAAAGGCTTTGGCAGGGACCTGCGAAGCCTTTTGGGCAAAAAGGAATGTTCCCTTTTTTATTTTTATACCAAACATCTACGCGATATTTTTTTCAGAAAGTTCAGTCACTGAATAGTAAAATGCTCAAGATGTGTATTTATATTTATTCTATTATTACGAGTTTGTCACATATTGACTTCAGGATTAAGAGTATTTATTCCTAAATACAATTCTAACACTGAGTTTTTATAATTAGAATTAGATGGAGAAATTCTTGAAAACGTTGAAAGTATAAAATATTTGGGGGTACAGATTGATTCTAAATTATCTTTTACAAAAAAATGCAGATTACACAATCAAAAAAGTGGCAAAAAAAGTTTCTTTATTAGGAAGAATCAGAAATAAACTAGTTTAAAAAACATCACTTCTAATATACAAGAGTATAATTGTTCCACATATAGACTACTAATCATCTATTTTATACCTTAGTAATGAAGGAGAGCTAAAAAAATTACAAATTTTGCAAAACAAAGCCATGCGAATTATATTTAAGTGCAGTAGAAGAACAAACAAATGTCACAGAATTTTCTGATGCATAAGGGCATTCAAATGTATGAGATTCCAGATGATATAAGAAATGAACAAAATGTAAATTTATTTAGGGTTAAATGTAAAAAATATCAGTGTATTATATTAATAGCTAAATTGAAAAAAATGTATAATGTTAGGATAAGAATATTTAGGAAAAAAAAAATTGAGTGTAATATACATGAAAATAATATTAGTCTATGTAAATTATATAGTACTAAATAAATATTATAAAAAAAAAAAAAAAAATTACACATAACTAATTTATCAATATAACTTTTTTTCGGTGCATTCAATGTATGTAAAATCTTCATAAAACATTTACAAACAAAATAATAAAATTGTGTATACGAAGCAGTTTTCTTTGCACGTTTTACGCTAATAAATATATATTATATGAAATTAAATGACTAACAGACCAATTAGAATTTCTTCAAATATAATTGCAAACAGCAGAGAGACGTCAGCTATCTGATACAGGAAACATTTACATAGTAAGTAATTTCATTTCTATACAGTTGGTCCTTTGTACTTTGTAGGACAAATCCTATTACATTGGTACGCTATTATTCTGATACGATAGACAAAACAATTCATTTATATTCCTTGACATACTGCTTCAGTTAAATGAACATTATTTTTATTATCTTTCAATCCATTTGGTTTAAAGTTAGGTTAAGAATGAGGTAAGAAGTATGTTATGATTGGTTAGGAATAAGATTAGGTTAGAAGATACAAAAAAGATACGCTTTCTTAACTATGACAAAGAAGATTTTTTTTAAACACAGAAATATAAATATTCAAGCTGGGCTTATAGCTTGGCTGTAGTGTAGTTTTAAAACTTATCTTTATATCTTATGTTTACACATATTTTACATGCGTAATCGGCGATATTGTATATATTTTGACCAATATTTCACATCATTGAAGGATGCTTTTAATACAGTAATATACAGCGTTGTAATTTTTATAAGACATTAATTTTATAAATAATACAACACGTTGATTGAACCACAGAAAACCTCTAACTGACCTAATCTACCTAAATAAATGACAGAATCGTACCTAACTATTTATTTCACATGGAATACGTAAATTAGTGAGTACATCATCAGTAACTCCATTCATTGCTGTTGAGCCTTTCTGTAAATAAAAATAGATCATTTTTAAATTGGATTAAATAGATATTGTTTTAAAATGTTAGAGGCGAATGTTCTTTATTTACGTCAATGTTGTGATCAGCAGCAGCAAAATACTTTTTATTTTTACGCAATCGGGGTAGCAGTAGAACCTGATAAAAATGTAGTTGATTTTATTATAAATGATTAATCTGTGGCAAAAACGAAAAGAATAATATTGGTAGGAGTAGAGTACTATTATATTAAATTCACAGGATGGGCAGAAGAGAATAAAATTTAATTATTAATAAGAATATATTTATAGCTAGACAAAATGCACACACTATGGAGTTATTCATTATAATATCTAACTAAATTTTAAAAGAAAAAAACTTTGTTTTTAGCAACTTTTTGATTACATTTATTAATCTAATAAAACTCGCCGACCTGGTTTCAAGGCCAACACGATCGGTGTCGTTTCTTATCTTTTATTTTTTTTAAATGATTATATAAATTTTCTTTAAAGATTACTACAATTTTATTAATATCGAGTTTAATTCTTAGTACCCTTAAGACTTGATGAAAAAGAGACAATCGTGTTGGCCTCTAAACCCGCCCTCGAGAGTTAGATAAAGATAATTGAAAATAAAAAGTAGTTTAGTTATAAAAACTAAGTTTTTTTAATTAAATAGTTTTTAGAATGATTAATCAGTGCCAAACACTTATCATTAAGTTTTCTTTTACTACTGAGCTATACTTGAACAAGAAACTCGTGCACTTTTGTACCTTCCGTTACGCTGCAAACAACATAGGTGCATAAAGATGGCAACACCATCATGTTGGTACAAAGTGAAAGAGATATAAGAAATTCAAAAACAAGATGCAAGGGAACATTTAATTTATTTGCAACGATTACTGAATATACACTGTAAAACAAAAACATAGGGGGCGAAAATACAGATTTAATTCGGGTGGGGTCCAGTTGTAAAATGATATTTTAAATAATCAAAAAACAGAACCCACCATAAAAGGAATAAGAAAAAACATAAAAACTAGGGTTTAGACCAACGACTCATACGAGCTAGAAAGTGGGTACAATGTCTTTTAGGGAAAATATTACAAATTGAACTCACAAAGGAAACGGAAAATTAGAAGCCCCTGTGAGGCATTATTTCAATAAGCGCTTAATGATAAGGATTATTGATGATAGATCATATTATTATAGGTAGGTCAATACGGCAAAATGGGGGTTCTTTCCAAAATTCATCCGTGGGTACTATTGATTCTTAGACAATGTAAATGAATGATGTATGAGTAAGAATTTCATTTACGTTAATAAATTAAGACTATCTATTCTCGCGGTTATAAGTGAAAGGACTGCATGCAGAACGGAAATTAAAAAGGGGGATATTCTTGATCATACAGTGTAACAAACTCGATGAACAAAATTTTTACAATCGGTAGTGCAATACGCAGTTTACAAATTTCCAACATATTTATGAGTCGTGTATCATAGATATTTTTTATTTATGTTGACGCCAATGTAGTTTTGGAGAAAATCTGACATAAGAAGTTGATTTTTTTTTTGGCGATAATATTTTTATATGATTGTACACGGAGATCACCAACCAAAGATTTTTTTTTATTTATTTAGAATCTTTATGAATAACTCACAACCCGGCTATGAAAAAGATTAAACAATCAACAAAGAAACAGGAGTTTCAATTAAAGAATTTGACAAATTTTATAGCTTAAGTCCTGGTCGGTAACTTATAAAAGCTTGGAAACTAGAAGCCAACCCGAAGAAATAAATGATACAGTACCCAATTAAAATTTTAGTAAACAATAATAATTACAACATAAACTTGTTAAGATCAAATTTTAGGTAGTGGTAAAAATTGTGGTGTAAACTTGAGCATTTAAAAATAAGATAAACAAAGTATTTGTTTTATTATTGATATCACCAACAGACAGAAACAGGGGGGGAGGTGGGGGGGGGGGGGGGGATGGGAAAAAAACTCTGGAAAAAACGAATGTGAGGCTTAACTCTAGGACTTTACAGGGACTTATGACCTGTCAATTTAAGCTGTGATTAAGTGTGCGGCACTTTAAGGCGTAGCTAACAATATTCACCCATCTCCGGCCCATCATCTGAGTAAACCCATAAGATGAACAATAATTTCAGGCTCTTTTAACAAGAATAGATTGGTTCTATACGATGACTGGTGTCAAATCTGAATGAAACGAAGACGATATTCAATATATATAAGTAGCATTCTCCAAAAATTTGTCATATATGGGTTATTCAACCAGATGATAAGGGGCGGAATGGGACTGTTGTAGTAGCATCAAGTGGCCAACTTAACCCAGCCAATGACAGGTCATGAAAGGACCATTGTAAAGCGCCTGATAACGGCGTAGCATTCGATCCGAGTTTCTCTGACCACTTTGAGATAGTCAATAATAGATCATGATATCTAGCCCAGCATGGGTATAAAATTGAATGATAGACGATTTCATATATATACTAAAAAAATTAATATCAGGTATGTATCGGCAACAAAAGATTTGTCCATATATGGTTATCAAAGAATGATAGGCGGAATGGGAGAATGTTGTAAGTATGCGTCAAAGTTGTGGTCCAGTGGGTTATTTTTTTTTTTGTTGGGGTTTTTATTCTTAAACCCCATGCCAAATGACAGGTCGATAAAGAGCCTTGTAAACGCCTTGATGAAACCCACATATCGTATTCCAGAAGTTTCTCTTGTCCTTCTGTTGGTGATAGTGAAAGGTCAATAATAGTGACTAAAAAAAAATGATCTGAATATCTGTGTAGCCCAGCATAGTGTATAAAATCCAGTAAATTTGTCTACTCCAAGTATTTGTATTCATTTAAAAAATGTTGTTTAAACAAGTATTTGTTTTTAGGTCATATGAAGCTTGTATGTACCTTTAGTAGTTATCTGTAATATTTTTAAATTAGTTCGTCACATGACGTCATACAATTCACGAGCATCTGTAATGATGAGCAGTATAGATACCGTTAATTCAAATACAAGAGAATGATCTACATTAATGAATATAATGTTCATAACTTAACGGCTCGTGTTTTTTATCAGAAAAAATAAACCAGAAATGAATCACAACAAGGAATAAGCAAATTAAGCGATAACACATTTATTTAATTAGCATGTCTTCTCGATAAATGAAAAAAATTGCGTTCTTTTAGATTAAAGCTATGAAGGTTGTGTAAATAAATACATTAATTAGCAAATATTTTATTAATTAAAGATTGGGCATACGCTACATAAAACAATTCCAAGTCTAAACTATGTCCAAGCAAATTGTTGAAATTATGCATAGTTTTTTGAAAGTGGGATGTCGCATGGTTGCAAAAAAAAGAGAGATAGTCAAATTAATTAATAACAATTATTAATTAAAAAAATATGTCTAAAAATGCATTTTTTTTAAAAAATATTTTAAAAACAAATGATTAAAAAAATTTTTTGCGCGGAGAATGGTATAGTTTTGATGTCTACAACACTGTCAATTTATTTTTACTGATATTATTTATATATGATTAGTATTTTATTGTCAAATCAATATGTGGTTAAGGCGATGTGAAACCTAAATCGCAAAAAATGATTGATTTTACTTTGTACTAAAATATTATCTCTTGAAATTAAAATGAGAATGACTATTTGTATAATACATTGGATTTATATATCCTAAATGCGCTGTTTTCGCTGAGTTAGGCATCCCAGTCGGAACGTTGTCCTTCTAATAAAAAATTAAAAGTAAAAACTCGTCTTTGGTTTTTAGTACTGCTGCATAGAATAACATTTCGAAGACAGGTAGCCTTGAAGTTTACAACATATTGGAGTAGATTAAGAACAAATGCCTCGGACGTTTTTTTGATGAATATTTAAAAAATTAAGCTGTCCTTAAAAGGTCTTGAATTGCAAATTTTAAAAAGCTATCTAGCATAGTGGTGACGGCATTTGGCTAGTCGTGGTTGAGGTATGGGAATCAACACTTGAAAGAACTTGTTTTCATGTGATGTTTTATATTAAATAACTGAATCAATAAGTGTGGATATCCTTAAGGACTGAGGTACTACGAAGCGTCTTATATACTAATCATCTACCATACTCCATTGTAATAAAAATATCAATGAAACAGCGTACTTGTGTGTGGCACCAGATGGCAGTGTCCCTAGTACAAGCGATTAAGGTGGCAGTGGTGATATTAACAGCAAACAAAAACGGTTGTAAGGTGAAGTTAAATTAGTACAGCTAGAGTTGGTTGTCAGAAGCCTAATGCAAAAAAAGTCATGTTAAAAGGTCAAAATGAGCAAAAATCAACAGTTCCCATTGTTGACAAATTGGGATTGAAAGGGTTATCTTTTATTTAAATCGTAAGCGGCCTGGCCTAGGGGGATGTAGTCACGTATTCAAGATTAAAAGTTAGTCTTTCAACTTTCAAAAACATTGGCTTTCAGCATGTTGATCGCTTGTACTGTAATTTAAGTGTCAAATGTCAATATTGTGCCTAAGAGTGTACAGACGTAATATTCACAAGAGCTGACAAACTTATAACCAATTTGTTTTAAATGGCGAAAAAAAAAAAGTTGTGTAGGCACCATTACAAGTAAAAGCAGGATTCATAACAAGATATTTACAGGCTAATATAGACTGAAAAAAATATTGATAACTAAACGTAAGAAATGAGTTCGAATAATAACGAGCATCAAACAATGTTTCAGTATTTAATAATTTAAATATATATTTCTTAGTCACACGCAACATTAATGAAAGGAAACCAAGCAATACCGGGGCCTAAGTAATACGATCAAATCAATGTAGTATTTCTGATTACTAAACCGTTATCCCATCGAGGCTTATTTCCAAAAGGAGCTGCTAATACATAACAGATAAAGAAGAAGCCATTTGTTCATCCGTCCTGCGGCTGATCTTTGTTTGACGAGGGGTTAATATTATTTGACTCTGCGGAGATGAAACTTGTTCATGAGTGTGGTCGGATTAATATCATTTAATTATTTAACGCTTTTTTAAAGTGGATAAAAAACTGCAAAATCCTGGAATTTTGCGGAATCAATAAACCACGGCTTTCGTGGAATCGTTTGATAAATTTATTCGTTTATTTTAAAAGAATAGGGAGGAAAAAGGCTCCTCGTAAAAACTAAAATAACAAATTATATTATTCTTTTAGATGTTTCATAATAAGTTTTCTTCTGTAACATCAATTTTTTTTTAGACGATTTTGATGGCTACAATAATATATATATTTAATGGCAGCGTAAATCAGTAACTTTTTGTGTATTTGGAAGTCAAAAAAAAGTTTATAATAAATAACGATATACCTTTTGATTTAGCATCATCTTTGATTACAGATAACATGAAAAATAAAATGAAGAAAGCAAAATAAAAATAGAAATAAAGAATAATATATAAATAAAAAATGAAAATAAAATATAGATAAAATAAAAAAAAATAAAATATAATAAAAAATATGAAATAATAGATAAAATAGAACATAAAAATAACAATACAAATAAAGATATAAAATAAAATAAAATAAAAATAAAATAAAATCAATAAAATAAAAAAAACTTTTTATAAAATATGAAAAATGAAAGAATAAAAATAAAATACTAAATAAACAATAAAATAAAATACAAATAAAATAAAATAAAAATAATAATAAAAAAATAAAATAAAATAAAATAAGAAATAAAATAAAGATAAAATAACAAAAGATAATATTAAAATAATAATACAATAAAATAAAATAAAAATAAAATTCGAACATAAAATAGAGATAAAAATGAAAGTGATAAAATAAAAATAAAAATAAAAAAAATAAAAAACAAAATTACAAAATAAAACGAATCGAAGTAAAGAAAAAATAAAGAAAATAATAATAAATCAAGGAAATCACAAAAAAATTTCAAAAAGCCATAATAATATTACCAACATATCCGACTTACAATATGATAGTATATTCAGCAAGATTTTCGGGTTGGCACTAACAAAGATTTATGATAATTCAAAAAAAATTCGTAATAAGCATTTTGGATAGGCCGCGTTGTGCTACCGATAACACATAGCATGAGGGTCTGAGACAGTTGATCGACTCCCGTAGGAGTCAATAAACAGTGACAGTCAATAATTATCACTCTAAATCTCTTCAGATATTGTTCAACACGAAAATAATTATTATGAATTTATTTTATTACTAAGTCTAAAAACTGATATCGAAAATCAAGAAACTCCTTATTAAAAAAATGATTGATTTGCATCTAAATATTAGAAGAACATTGTGGATGCTTTTTTAATATCAATATTCATAATCCCAAACGATTCTAATAAAATCCACAGTATTTTAAATGTGCTAAATAATAAAAATCCGAAAAAAATAGCAACACAATTTTATTTTCAAATCAAAATCCAATAATAGTAATAGGTATAAAATGGAGATAGGTTTGATAATGAACTTAATTATAACCAAACATGCTATTCGCTTACTTGTGTTGGAATTTAAAAATTCATAGCTTTAAGTGTGATATGGATCTAAAGCATGTGGCGAAAAATCATCTGCTACTAGCTATGTTAATATGTCCTGGGAGAAACAAGTCGTTTGTGATAAGGAAGAGGGGCGAGCGCGCTAGTCACGTGGCGTAAGCGCGAAGTAATATTGCAATTATTGGTTGGAAATTTTTTGTTGTAATAATTACTAAAAAGTTCATTAATAATGTAACACATTGTGTAAGATAAGGAGGTGGTGAAAGGTATCCTCGGGGGCACCCCCCCCCCCCAGACCGTTTAGAAATTTCTAATCTAATTAACTACAATGAAGCGAATTTCCAAGAGTCGAAGATATTATATTGCTTCACAAGCTGTCCATTTACAAGTACCAAAGGTTTGTCTAGTTAATTAAACAATGCACGGTACACTACTGGTTAAACTACGAAACCGCGCAACTGCCAACCGGGATATATTAAGAAAAAGTTTTACAGGTTATTGTGAGGACGTAGACCATATCCAAGACGAACGTATTGCAACTTTTGATCTAGAATTGCTAGGTGACGGTGGCCAAAACAAAAAAATTTAAAAAAAATAACGGGTTGAAAATGTTTACATTTGTAAAACGGGCGAACGCGAAAGGCGACACGATATTAGAAAGTTCAAAGAACGAAATGATTTTGTCCATGATCTGATCACGCTCTGATCATAATAGTTCGACAAAATTTTCAAGAGATATGTGTGAGTAATTGTTAGAAGGAAATGAATCTTTCACTATTTTGGTATTAATTTTAAAACAATGTACCAAACCCTAGGCTGGCTAATAAACGCCTTTAAATAATGTATCCATAAAAATTAAGCAATTTGACATCGTCAACAGAGACGAGAATTTTTGGTAAAGGGAATGATGATATCTAAAGTGGCGTTTACAGGGCTTATGGACCAAGAACTATCTTCGTCTTCTGTTGAGATGATCAAGAGTTGTAATTATATTAGCCTCTGTATGGGGTGAAAATTCCATGTTTTGTCCACAAGTATATTGGACACACTCAATAATGTGATCCATAATTAGTTTATCTAGCCTCAACAAAGTAAGCAAGTAGTCTACAAATCCATCTATTGATGAGTACGTATAAGCGCTCTCAGCTCTTAGCCTAATTTTAAGGCAAACGGCTGGTTACATGATAATTTCTAATCATATGCTTAAAATCATTTATAAATTTATATTAATGCTGGTTTCCATTAAAACACTAGATTTCTACTTTCAAGTATTCAATTAACGTTACGTTAATTAACGCACCTTTGAGCACAGAAATTTATGCATAAATGATAATAAAGTTTTAAAATTAAAATCACCTTGGTCTTAAAGTTAATTAATGAAAATCTAAAAAAAAATTATGAAGAATAATAGGTTTATAAAGTTTATGGTCAATTGGCCAGTTTTTTTTTTTTTGGTTATCTATGAAGAATTGAACACATGAAAAATCCAATATGAAGAAAGCAGATTTTAAATGTTAAACGAATAAATTCTACAAAATCCCTGCGTTTTTCTTTCCGCGTGATGAAAAATATAGTAAATAATTGGAAACAAGAGGGCAAACACATGCATAGTGGCTCGTAAAGACCAATATTCTGGAAATTACGAAAACTAACAATTGACGTTGGAAACACTACTGAGAGTGAGCAGGAATAGACAAAATTCCGAAATTAACGAATAAAACTTGTGAAGTTCGCAATGTGTTGAACAAGTATGCAGAAAAATAAATAAGAAACTGTCATGATTTAACTGTTAAAAAATATTGATCCTTATTAAGAAATAGCTAAATCTGTGAGCATCTCTATCACCATTAGATCTATTCTCTGGAAAAAACACCTTCAAAAGAAACGTATTGGAAGTGACAGTTTGAATCTCTTGAACCACTACAGTAATAATAATTTTGGTAATTTTTGTAGTTAGAGTTTGAAAGAGGGCACAAAATCATCATTAATGTGAACCAAGAGTGAAAGTTTGTTGTCTATGATGCTTAACCAACCTCATAGAGAGAGTTTCTTTGTCAATAATACAGTAATAAGAGAAAAAGCCACACATTGTAGGCAAGCAGACCCAAAAGAAGATCAGCTCTAGGATTATTACTTACAACATTTTATTAGAACGCAAATTCAAGGGCCCTGATAGAGTTCATAAATACAAAGAGGTAACAATAATGAACAGAAAGGAGTATAAGGTTTAAAGAGAACGATCTAGTTGGGAGTTGATATCGGCTAGGAAGAAAGGGCAGGCAAGCTAATCGAACAAAATTAAGTATACAGAGGACGCACTTTGATCCAATGTAAAAGAAGATGATGATAGATTAAAAAAAAATCACTCAATAACAAAAAATTCGCAGTAACCTAAATTTATTAGCATTAATATTAAACGCTACCTCCAGGACAATTAATTAGATAAATTTATTTAGCCAATAAAAATTGATCATCAAGCACCTGGGTGGCAATTTGAGTTTAGGGCACCAGCCTTATTCTAAAAAAAATGCAGAAATATTTTCATAACATCTGTTTGTCCATGCATAGTCTAGGGGAGGATACTAAACCCACAAGTACCAAGTAAAAAAGGGAAACTTCCAAAATTCTAGGCAGAAATTATGGAAAGGGCCTTTTTAGGGTTATGGGTGGGTGAGACTTTACTAGTGACCTTTAGGCAATATTGTTTAAACTGACAGCCTCTGTTCAAGTGCTGGGAAAGAATAGAAGCACGTCAGATACAGACATCATCATGCCCCCTCAAACAGTTTGTGTTTTTATGCAGAAGACATGAAGCCATTAGTTATTCTAATAAAAAGCATAAATGCGATCGAAGAGTTATAAATAATAATATTTAAAGGTTTCCAGTATTTTTTTCTTTAAGGGAAAAATATTTATACATTTATTCATTACCGGAAAAACTAAGAAAAAGATTTACGTAAAATATAATTATCTTACAGCAAGTTTTTTTAGCGGCGAGTAAGAGTATATTCCGCCTTGTGGGTGTAGTGGGTAAACCGCACTGAGATACTAAAGACATGCGCATGTATGAGATACGCGAGTGTCGAAATTCCCGACGGGTTCAACATGAAAATATTAAGTAATTTATTGATAATGTGTTTTCCCAATTTAAATATAGCGCTTGCAACGCTGGAGCAGAAAGCAGTAATGGCTAATCATCTGAATCTTGGCCATGCTAACAAAATATCAATCAATAAAGCATATCATCAAATTTGGCATTTGGTATCAGGGACCCAATGATATAATTTAGATTATTAGCACTTGATTTACAATTCTTAAATAGTTGACGCGGTAGCATTTATCTGTTTTCCTTTTAATATCAAAATACTATTTTTCAAATATGATTTGTTTTATCATGAGTATTTATTCCGTTCCCTTTAGAGATAATAGAACATATTTTAAAGAATTTATTTTGTCCCAAGCAAATTTTTTTAAATAACATACAATAAAAGCCGTGTCCCACGATAGAGAAACCAGTCGAAAATATACGTGCGAACTGAGTCCGGAGGGTGATTGTGTCATGGTAATATGCTTAGAGAAAAAATATCTTCATCGAAATTTTTTGAATAGGCCCGAGCATATTTCCAATAAATTCATTTAAACAAGTAATCATAAATTAACAGCGGCGAGTGTAATAAACTAATGCTTCTGTTTGAAAGTGCTAAAGCCGCGGCGGGGTGTGCGGTAGGGACGGGGGGAGGAAGTTGGGGTCTCGCTAGCTGGTAAGCGCCTTACTGTAGCGGACATTTCAAAAAATTCGAGATTTCATATCTGAAATCTTTAGTTTAAAAGTTTCAAAAATAAAGTGATAGTTCGGTCGCGCTTATTAGTGGCAGTCGAACACGTGGTGTGAGCCTGTTATTAAAAATTGAACGGTACTTACAAATTCGTAGCGTAGATAATTTCATTATTCATGAAATTTAATAATTTTTTTAAGAAAAGTTAGAATTGAGATTTTTGAAAAAACATTATTAAGATTATTTTTCTCCATAGAAATATCATGAATAATCACACCTCTGGGAGTAGTTTCGCGGTAATCTGCATCGTAGGTGACCTGAGTGTATTTGACAAAATATCATGTATTTAAAAGAAATATAAATTAAAATTAAAAATTATTTAGAATAATTCCAAAAAAAAAAAAAAAACTATTTACCGCAATTACTCTTACACAAGATAAGCCAGTCGTGAAAGGGAAATGTACGTTCATTATATGAAATATATGATTTTATGAACAATTTATTTTTATTAATTTTAATTAAATTAAAAATACTTTTGCAGGGAGGGAGAGCTAGGCCTTCTTGTTGCTTTTTCTGGATCAACCCATAGTTTTATTTCTACAATAAAAATATTCATTAATCAGAAGCGAATGATAATTCTTAGGACTCTGTAGAGTTGAGTTATTTTGTAAACATCTCATGGAAGTCATCCATCACTGCCGGCCTCCCCCCCAGTTTAATTAATAAGATAAACGTACGATCAATACGAAGATATTTATTTTTTTATTTATGTATTGCATAATATAATCATGCTGAAAGAATTTTTAATCTCCAAGATAAAAATCTTGGGTGGGTGCTATAGAGTAATTGAACATGCTATTAATATAATGGGATATCCTAAATTGGATTTTCAAAAAACCAAGTCACTCGAAGGAATCATACTTCTACTGAAAAATGTTCCTGTTTAGAAGTAAATAGATAATTATAAGCTTAAAATTATAATTAAATTTTAATTACATTTCGATAAGGTTACATAAAAGGCAATCAAAGTTTCTCAAAAAAAACATTCAATAATTGTAAATTAATTTATACAGTTACCAACAACTTTGTTGGTGTAAAATATTTTTCTTAAGTGTCCATATAATTGCGATAAACAGCCTATCAAAATTCTTTTATCCAGGATATGCCCATAATAAAACAGTTGATATTTTGAGAATTTTGTCGTTAGTTTTTACAATCTTTGTTAGGCATAAATAATTTAAATTATGTACAAAAAAAAATGCAAATAAATATGTTTTTAATGAAAATATAGGTATGACTCATATTGGGGACCACTGGGCGTGTAATGTATGCAATTTTGTTCAAAGCAGCTTTGTTCATGCAATGTGTTTTTTTCACAGTGGTTTGCATGCTTAGTGCCTGGGCAGGGCATACGTACGGTGATACGACACAGTGTAAGTGGGCTAAATTTTTTGGGAATTTGTATCTGGTACTTGATTAGACTGTGTGTGCTTTGGGTGGTGTTAGGTTTTGCGAGGTTGTAGGTGGACGCATATTGTGGTCTGCGGTGGGGTATTATGGGGGGGGGGGGGGGTTATTTTTTTTATTTATGTATTTGTTTTTTTTTTTTTTTTTTTTTTTTTTTTTTTGATTTTTTTTTTTTTTTTTTTTTTTTTTTTTTTTTTTTTCTCTTTTAACTTTTTTTTTTTTATTTTTTTTTTTTTTTTTTTTTTTTTTTTTTTTTTTTTTTTTATTTCATTTTTTATTTTTTTTTTTTAAATTGACAAGAAAAAAAAATCATGTTTCTTTTGTTTTTTCTTTTTTTTTTTTATTTTTATTTTTTTTTTTTTATTTTTTTCTTTTTTTTTTTTTTTTTTTTTTTTTTTTCTTTTTTTTTTTTTTTTTTTTTTTTTTAATTTTTTTTTTTTTTTTTTTTTTTTTTTTTTTCTTTTTTTTTTTTTTTTTTTTCTTTTTTTTTAGGTGGTGGGGATTGATCGTGTGGTATACGGGGGGGGGGGGGGGGGGGGGGGGTGTAGGGGGGGGGATGTCGAAATTTTGTTGGGAGGGATGTGGTCGGTTGTGTTTGTTGTAGTTCCATGGTTGGGGGGGTACGTTGGTTTGTGGTTGGGGGTAGCTAAGTTATGTTAATTTTAAATTATAAGGCTTAGTAAGTAGTGTCCCTTCAAATGGAGTACAAAGATGGATGTAAATGGTTACAAGGTGACCTGTATGATTTGTCAGGGGCCTATAAGGGGGGGGGGGGATACACTTTTTTCAATAAATGTAGGATAGATCATAAAAATGTCTAAATCTAGGGCCGTTATACGATAAAATCTAATTATAATAACATGTTTTCATTTAAAATTTCATATCGCTTGTAAAAATTGAACTGTAGAAAGAATGTACAAGTTATAACATCCATAGACACAAAATTTAGTCAAATTTAGAATGGAACGAGAGGAAATTCAAATTTTAATCGCTTATTCCGTGCCTTAGTGAACAATTAATTTTTCCCGCCCTTTGTTTTCCCACGCAAATTCGTTTGACTCTGTCTGATTGTTAATTTTTGATCTGATCTTCATATTATAAGCCGCAGAGATTACCAAACTAAGCCGAAAGCTAAATAAGTTATTTTTAGAAATTGTTCTGTTAAATTATCTTTACAAATTATTAATAATACTGAAAAGGGTAGTTAAAATAGCATCATTTTCGTGAGAGATTATTTTGAGGGCAACTCGCATTTAAGAGGTATCCCTACCAATGCTAGAAAAAAATGTGTATTGTCCTGTACTTATAACATGGGACCAAATTAGCCGCACAAACCAAGGTGGTTGTAATAATTATATGGAGGTATAATAAACTCAGATAGTTGACGCTTACATATATCAAAGGAAAATGAATCATAACGACAAAGGAATTACCTAACAATAAAAAAATGTGTATATGCCGTACAAGCTGACGTCATTACCTAAATATATGTAATCAAACACACGTCAATCACATCCCAAATATATATAAAAACTAACTGAAATACGGGTAAATTGGAAAAAATTCACAGATGTTTCTATCCGTAACCGTAACATAAAATAATACACCGTGTGACCAAAACTCGATGTACAAGCGGGAAACCAGTGAATCCACATCATATTTGGAGTCGATTTTGTAGATTTAAAAAAAAAATATTTGAATCAAAGTTTTCGAGAAAACTGATTAAAAACTCAGATTCAAAAGTCATTTTACATATTCGACTCCAAATAAGATTCCCCAGTTTCCGGGTTGTACTACGAGTTTTGTAACACCATGTATATTAAGATGCGAATGTTTTCCACGCCACAGTTTGATAACGCCCTTACAAGGCGAAACAATTGTCACAAAATAAATAAATAAAAAAAAATTGTAAGGTTGTTGTCAGTAAATTCGGAATATCATTTTGAAAACATACATTTCTAACGCTGGCCTATGTAGATATAAAAATTGGTCGTTTACATGCATATAGTCAAGGAGATTGAACTATAAAGGCAAAATAAACTAAGATAGATTTGTAAATAAGGCTTATATATGTATTTATCAAAGGATTATTAATCATAAAAACAAAAGAATTACGTGATAATCGAATAAAAAAAAAAAAAATTTTGAAATGGAAGAAATAAAAATGTATGTAGAAATGTATACTTCTACTTTCCCTTATCCGCACCCAATGGTGCATAGGGCACTGCATTGGTACACACCAAGTGCAGTATATCTTAATCATTTTTATTACTTGAATGTAAGATGATCAGTCTTACGCTTCGGAACCAGTCCAAGGTATCTATCACACATGAAATATTTATATAAAAATCACATGAAAATAAATATTTCATGTTGACCCCCTGCGGGAATCGAACCCGCGACCTCACGCACGGTAGCCAAATGCGCTACCACTATGCTACTAGGCGAGAAATGTATACGGTGCCACCAAACAAATTTTAAATATTTTGCAGTTATATTTAAAAAATATATATGATGCGACTGTCCCTGGATGTAGAAGTCGAGGAAGGCCGAGAAAGACATGGCATGATCAAGTAAAACAAGTGCTTGAAAGTGGGCATGTAAGAAATCGGAATAATCGACGTGCGTGCATGAGAAGATGTATGAATGTGGAGGAAGCAAGAGAAGTATGCCAAGACAGAGTGGTATGGCGTTCTATCCTCTCTGCCTACCTCTTCGGGAAAATGGCGTGATAGTTAGTTAGTTACTTAGTTTTTAGTTATATTTTGAACCACGGCTTCCAAAAAATCATTTATTTCTTTTATGTCATATTTAATCGTATTCCATAGAAAGAGAGGCTTTGTGATTATCAAGTTGGTAGATATAGTAAAATTTTGATGTTCCAAAGAAAGTATTTTTAAATAATAAGAAAAACATAAAATAGTTTTGTATCAAAAGGTTCAATTGTGAAAAAATCTACTTATATGTTGTTATTGATTAGAGCTTTGGTATACCAGAATTATAATAAATATGTGTAGTTTAATTTGAGAGTCGCTTACCTTTGTAAACAGTCGGCAGACGGTTATTGAAAATACTTGAAGTGCACTGAATTCCTTCAATAATTGCAAAGCTTTAGGATTTACTAGTTAATAATGAAATATCGATTTGTAGCAGACATTATACATATGTCAAAATAATATGAACCTATACGAATACCTATATTTATTTATTTATATTTTAATGTTATACACACAGTTCTATGTTAGGTACAATGAACTAAGAATTTTCAATTTGAGGTAAAATATATACAACATAACACCAATTATGTGGACAACACAATGTACAAGACAAATTTCCGAAGACGTGAAGTGAGCAAACAGTGGTTATGTTATTTCATGTGTATGTGCGTTGTTGTTTGTGTGTGGAGTGTGGTGTATGTGTTGGGAAACCTGAATATTTAAACGCAGGAGACGATAAGTAAAAAAAAAATTTAAATTAATTTTATAATAAATCTGTTAACTTGACTAGTTAACATCATTAATTTCTAATATTATTACGATTGTATTGACACTATATTTTAATACTGTTGCGGTTATTTTATTTTATTTAAATTTTAAATCAACCTTAAGAGCATACCACACCACGCGACTCGCGGCCGCTTCCCCATACAAACGTATTCCTCGGTTTTCTCCCTAGAATTGTTTTTATTATTTTATTTATTCAGACTGATATATTTTACATTAAACTCAATTTATTTTTTTCTAACTATTCTTATCTACATCAATATTTCTCACACATATATTTTTTACACTTAGTCCTAAATAACTTTAAATTAAGTTCATTTTTTGTTTCTTCTGGCATCTCCTCATACATTTTAATGCCCTTGTACATGAGACAATTCTGTGACATAGTTTTTCTTTTCTTTTCTAATCTTATATTTTTTTAACCTCTTGTTGCATATTTATGAAAAAGGTCATTGTTTTTTAATTTGTTTTGCAAATATCTTGGTATTATCCCTTTAACAATTTTGTTAATTTCATAAGCATAACTAATACTAGTAATAATAACACGCAAATTCGAAATATCATTCTATTCCATTTGCCAGTAGCTCGTAGTAACTATGCGCGTAATTCTCCATTGATTCGTATAACTCGTAATTATAATACAAAGTTCAGCAATATTGATTTGTTTGACTGTAGCAAAAATTTATATTTAAAAAAAAAGAGTCATAAAAGAATTATTTTCCTCTCATGTTTAAAATCAGCGATAGTATTTATTCTCTTAGAAATCACACACACACATGCACCCACTCTATCACCCTTTCTCCCAGCCTTACACTCACTCACACACACCCACCCACCCTCTCTCTCTTTTAATATAATGTATTTTAATTTTTATAGTTGTATTTCCTCCTTTGTATTTTCTTTAATGTGTTTTTTGTGGATCTCTGTTATTGGCTTATATAATGTTTAATTTACTCTGTATACCTTATTCTATGTATTGCTGTTGAGTAATCCCTAATAAATAAAAATAAATAAATAAAAAAATAAATCATTTTGAAAACGAAAATTTCTTACGCTGACTTCTGGTGTAGCCATAACGTTAAAAATAAGCCAAAAGAAAGTGCCGCAGAAACTATTTTACATTATTATTAATTTGAAGGTCTCTTTCCAGCGGGATGCAAAACAAACACTTTATAGTTTTAAAAAAAATATATATTATAAAGAAATATTTCGCAGCTACACAGAAGAGAGTCGCAAGATTAGTATGGCTGACCTAAACCTCACTATTATACTTATTAGGATACTTCTATATGTGATAGATATTTTCCCAATTCTTCTCCATTTTGATTTGTATCACAGTCGATATTGTAGTGCTGTTATTTCTACTCAGTTTAGTAAACTTCAATCCCTGTAGACTTGTTCTATAGTGAATGGGGTTTTGATGGGTAGTAAATACCTCGTGTAATGTAAGATCCAAGGTCAATTGTATTGGGATAAAACAATTGAAACGATTCCCCGAGCAATTATTTGCCAGAATAATTGAAAATCTGGGGATTAATTCTACGACAGGTAAAGCAACATAGATTGCACAATGTGTCGTTTTTTGTATTCGATTTAATCATGATTCAATAAGAAAATAAACGGTATTATTGATATCTCAACGAAACAGAGGAAACTCTGGAAACGAATGTGGGTTATCTAGGCGTTTACAGGGCTTATGACCTGTCATTGGCTGGGTTAAGTGGCCACTTGACGAACTACAACATTCCCCATTCCGCCCATCATCTGATTACCATATATGACAAATTTTGGAACTACTATATGTTGATATCGTCTTCAATATATATAGTAGTTCCAAAATTTATTCTCTTATGTTAAAATCAAAAAACGATTTTTTTGGTTCTACGTGATTTTATTATCAAGTTAGTGACAATTGTTTCGCCTTGTAAGGGCATTATCAAACTTACAAGGCGAAACAATTGTCACTAACTTGATAATAAAATCACGTAGAACCAAAAAAATAGTTTTTTGATTTTAACATAAGATATCATGGAGTTCTACAAAATAAATGCCATATCAATCAACCAAAATGTATTGTTGTAAACGCCTAGAAAACCCACATTCGTTTCCAGAGTTTCTCTGTCTCGTTTGGGATACCAATAATATCTGATATCAGCCCAGCATGGGTATAATCCAGTAATTTGTCTACAAGTATTTGTAATGATTTCAAAAATGTTGTTTAAAAAATTATCCTTTTTTTTAATTTATTTTTAATTTTTTTTAATTACCAACCTCCATTCGTTTGCGAGTGATTAAAATAAACATTTGGTGGGAAACATTATTATTAAAAGTTATCAAATACTTAAATAGTTATTTCCCAAATTAACAGTTGTTCGTGTTTAGTTGTAAATAAATTATCCATAATTACTTTATTTAATGTAAAATAAATAAATTCACCCCGTCGGCGTCGCGCGTCGGTCGTAATAAATGATATGATAATTTGTTAAGCGCCATTTTCGTGATAAACCTCAAGAGTGCTGTACATAGATTAGGTAATAAATTGATTCCAGATCGAATAAATTTACGAATAAAAGGATTTTATAACAATTAAAATGCGGTTGAATAAACTTATAGATTAAGTTCTAGAATCCAATGATGATTGGAATTTAAGGTCTCTATTTGCGGTATTTAATTTTCCAACATTTTACATGAGTTGTAACATGGTGAATCAAGTTTATCACACTTAATCACATACATTGCCCGACTGTGACACGGTACAAACTCCTCACTCTTACATACACATAAGACCATACTCAATACTCATACATCAGCCTTGAAAATGGACACTGCAATGTGCTCCGAAACGTCGGCAACACAAAGCCCACAAACACTGCATAATAACCCAGAAAAATATAATCTATATTCTGAAAGCCGTGAGAACTTTATAAACAAGTATTCAGGTATCTTTTAAGTTCATATAATGTAGATAGCAATACTTGGGTACCAATGCAGTGCCCTATGCACCATTGGGTGCAGGTAAGGGAAAGTAGTATTAGTAATCTGGGATATCTAATTTTTTAAAGTTGTTTTTATTAATTAGTGATAATTTTCTTCTTTTTTTTGTTTCTATGTACACTTGAATTAATACATATTTTGTAAAATTTTTAATATATAACTAATTAAAGTTTTTAAAAAAATACTTGGTACACTTCCACTTTTATTTATTTTGACCAGTTAGCGCTTTCACCCTGTAACGGGCATCTTCAGACTGAAGAAAAAATTAATCATGGATTACCACCAAGTAATGTCAATAAAAAATATAAATCAAACATATTTTGTTATTATTTCGCTTTACAACGTTCGTTGTTAATGAGCTTATTTGTTTATTTGATTAACTGTCAAAAACACATAGTATAAACACGTACCTATACATTACCCTACTTTCTTAAAATAATAGGGAAGTGTACTTTATTACCTGTTATTTGAAATTTCTCTGTGAATAATTTAAAAAAATTGAATACAAACTGATGCTTTTAAAAGCATCCGTCTCCTAAGCGCACAAAAAGCGTCGTACCGAATATATAGTTGATGCGTAGAACCAGAGTAGTTGGCTATGTACTTTTTTCAATTTTCTACTTACATGAAAACTTGGATTTAAATTTACCAGACGCATCCGACCATATAATGACCTGTTTTAGCGGTAAATCGCGATCATGATATTTTAAAAATTAATTGCAGATATAATAAAAAATAAAATTAAAAAGTTCATACCTCAGATATAAATCGTCATCTAAAAATAATTATTTTTTAAATTGTCCCTTGTTTCATTTCGTGTTAAGGGAAATTATTGTTCGATATAAATAGGAGACTTAAAAAAGGAATTAGTATTAAACTTAATTATCAATCCGTATGAGAAATTAAATACCGCCTACTTAAATAATTATAACAAAATATTCTTGAATAACATTCAAAAATAATTAAGTACGTTAAGAACGCCTTTTCATGCCTACGCCAATGTAATATCATTGGCCTACGCTAACATATTTCCAACATAACAATAAAATTGCAATTAGACTGATGACATTGTGACGTCACGTCTCAAATATCAACAACAAACATTACCCTGTTTCAATACCCATTCAATTTGCGTAAATTGTCAATTCAAAAAGGGTGAAATTTCATATTATACAAATCTGATATTGGAAATCGGATTAATAACGGAAAACAACAGCCTGATACAGTCAAATAAAAGGACAAACGAAAATAGGAATGAATAACCGACAATTTGTCTAACCTTTTCATTATGTATACAGACCTTTAACGCAATTTTGAATTTATGATATCAAGATAGTGTTTTCCTGGGTTATTATGCCGTGTTTGTGGGCTTTGTGTTGCCGACGTTTCGGAGCACATTGCAGTGTCCATCTTCAGGGCTGAATGTATGAGTGTAGTTTTTAGTGTGTTTAATTGTGAGGAATTTGTAATTTGTTTGCGCCACTTTCTTATAGGAAGTTTTAAAATATATTCTTTCTATTTTGTTTATATGTCGTGTGTCTTTTGGTTGATAGATTTGGCCATTAGACGCTTGCCTTTGGCGGGAACGTGATTTTTTGGTTCCTGTCACCATTGGCGGCGCACCACGCATGCGCCGACCGAAAATAATTAGTAACAAATTGACCACCGAGTGCGAGTGTTTGGTATTGTTTATAACCTCATCTCCGCTCCATTTTTATCATCCAAAGCAGTGAATTTGAGAACATTCGCGATCCCCTCCAGTTCCGTGTGTGCCATATGCTTGTAGTGAAAATCCAGCGGCGGCGGCGACTGCGAGGCGATTTACATACCTGTGACCAGAAGACAGTTTCCGGTGAGTGCTCTATTTGGTTATATCTTCGACCGGAGACCACGCGCACATTTGCCTTATCTCTCATTTCTTTAATCATTGAACCAGTGACCTTCGGGTGAAGCGCTGAGGCTTTCTGTTGGAAGATTGCGCGATCATCCCCGGGCATATATAAATTGCCTAATCAGAGTTTATCATTAATTTGACTTTGTAAAAAACGCAGAGGTGAGGCAACGAACGCAGTAACGTTTGGTACTTACTGTCATCGGCTGGCTGCGCCATACACTGTACACTACGTATGCCTCGCGAGAACCTTAACCGTGCTTGCCTATTTTACAAGGTGCAACAGTTGAAATTGCAGGCGATTGCTAGCATAAAATAATTCCTGTGGTATCTTTATAAAAAAATAGCGGCCTTCGTAGCCTAATGGCTAAGACGCTGGATTCACGATACGGAGGTTCCGGGTTCGATTCCCGGTGAGAACACAAAAATAAAAATATATTTTTCTCAAGCCTGGGTGTTTGTGATGTTGTTCCCCTCTGTAATTGTAAGGTGGTTAAATAAAAATTTAAAAAAATAATATTAAGTGACTTGATATCCCAACAGAGACAGAGAAACTCTGGAAACGAATGTGGGTTATCTAGGCGTTTACAGGGCTTATGACCTGTCATTGGCTGGGTTAAGTGGCCACTTGACTACTACAACATTCCCCATTCCGCCCATTATCTGATAACCATATATGACAAATGACAAAATATCAGCCCAGCATGGGTATAATCCAGTAATTTGTCTACAAGTATTTGTATTCATTTCAAAAATGTTGTTTAATTAAGTGACTTTCTAAAAATACGTAATTTATTAATTTATAAATTCATATGCGAATAAAATTTATTGGAACACGTAAAACGTACATAAAATTAAAAAATTATCTGGTATATACGTCAATGGTAAATACAAATTATCTGGTATATAGTGGCCACTTAATCTGTGACCAATGCCAGGTTATAAGCCCTGTAAACGCTTTGTAAATAATATAATTTATATTATATCCGATCTTGGAATGAGCCTTTTTATCTCCGTCGAGATTTTAAAAATAATATGAATTCCCTTAACGGGTAACATTCCAAATTTGTGTGCAAGTATTTGGATGTGTTCAAAATGTTACGAATGGGTTTGTTAAATTTTAAAAAAAGTCATTAAGTTGAATAGAAGTATGCATAAATGTCCACCTATTTATTACCTCGATAAGCTCTTTGATATATCGTTAGCCCTTTTCAAAACAAAAGTAACCGTTTGTTGGTTGCATATTTTGTAAACCGCACTTTCCATGCAAAACTCTCATACTACAAAAAACAACAATTAAAATGCATCCAAATTAATCCCTGGTATAAAACAATAGCATTTTTTTACATTTTTCATTCATCCCGTGGTCTTTTTGAAAAGATAGCTAAAGTTATAATTCAGGTCTTTTGTGCTTTAAACATTAAAGGGTACTAAATCATAGTGATTTAAGGATAAGGATATCCAAAACACTGGTTATATCTTTATGGAGGAACTATTATTTTAAAGCATAAATCTTTCTTTGCGCGTATTAGATTTTAGATAATATTAGGAATGGGATCCTCGTACTAAGAACGTGGTATAGTGGTATGGATTAAGGTGCGTTTTACACAATCAGAAATGGAGGACAATAATTGTATATTGAAATCGAATTCCATAAATCGAATAGTTTATTAGTTAGATCTTACGGTAAATCAAATGAAATATCTATGGAAAAAAAAAACTATTCTAAATAATAAACTAACCGAGTTGTGGTTGAGTCCGGACTGGAATCACTAGGTTCAAATTCCACTCCACCATAATTTATTTCCTGTTTTCAGGCACAGTTATTTCTGACTATTTAAAAGTAGTATCGGAATTGAAATATTTGAGCGTCATAACAACTCTTTGTATATTTGAATATTTTTTAAATAAAAAATTAAATTTAAATGTTAATGATCGCTTCCACTAAAAAAAATTGGTGTAGACATTAGTCTAGCAGTTAGTTAATTTTTTGTTTTTATTGTTTTTCTTTTTGTTTTGTTTAGTTTTTTTGTTTTGTTTTTATTATTTTTATTTTTGTTTTAGTTTTGTTTTTTTTATATACTGTAGAACCTTATGATAAAACTTGTGTTAGTTTTATAAGGACTACTGTAAAATTATTTCTTACAATAAATAAATAAAATTTAAAAAAAAAACATCTCAAATGGACGCTCTGCAGAGTTTGCAGACCCGACATGATATAGGTACATATTTATTATTGTAGTGCGTAAAATATTTTTTGTTGGAATATCAAATCAGATTTTCTGAGTGTATTGCATCCGTAGGATGGTCATCAGGACGGCGGTATCTTTTTTCTCTTTACTTATCGTCTCCTGCGTTTAAATATTCAGATTTCCCAAAACGTACACCACACTCATACCACAGCACAACATACACATGACATAACATAACCACTTTGTATACTATTGTTTGCTCACTTCACGTCTTTAGAAATTTGTCTTATACATTGTGTTGTCCACGTAATTGGTGTTATGTTGTAAATATTACCTCAAATTGAAAATTCTTAGTTCGTTGTACCAAACATAGCAAGCACTGTGTGCACAACATTAAAATATAAATAAATCATATGCGATTATTATTGTATTGTATAAATACAATAATTTACAGTGTATGTATTCCTTAATCTCTAATCTGTGTACACCATAAACGCGCTTGGATACGTGCACGTGCATACATGCATACATACAAACATTCTAACATTCTTTCTCCTTTTTTCTTATAGATATTTAATAATTAAGCCCAAATCGATAATTATTAATCACCCTGAATTTATAAAAACCTTTCCTCTTTAAAATTTTCACCTTATCTTTAATTTTGACACAATCCAAGAAATTCTAAGGTAGCATATTAAAAATACAAGGTTTGATGAAGGGTTTCATATTTCCATATTTGTTATTGTGTTCTTGTGGAACCACGAGCCCCCCCCTCCCCTTCTCTCATCAGTCTTGTTCCACATTTGTGTTTTATTTTAGACTTATATTTTGACTTTAAAAATAGAATTTGAAATTATAAACCTGTATCAAATATAACATTATATAATTATTTCCATAGCTAACAATCTGTAAATTATGCTAAGCTACTTAAATATTTATTAAAACAGGTTTATAATACTACTCTCAAGCTTTAAACCATAATATTTTAAAACAGCATATCTACAACGTTGTACAGACCAAACCAGTCAAGTATTGTACACAAGACTTGTGATGTATGTGATGTACATCTTCAATTATAAATAGGTAAAAAGAGATGATTGATGAATACTTAAACAGTTATTCATTGTGTTCTTTTTTCCACTTCATGATATGAGCGTATCCTAAAATATTGTGGAAATTCGGGGGTCCTGAAAGGGTAGAAAATTCTCCCCCCCCCCCCCCCCCCCTGGGAGGTCGTGACTTGCGTCTTTAAGGGTTAGTGGGGTCTGGAAACTGAGGGCAGAATAACAAAACGACCTTTACATTCTGGTATATAAATCCACGTATATAGGTACAATATTCACGGATTAGCTTTTCGATCACGTGATAATCAATTTTGAAGTTAATTAATTTACATAGATTAATATTGAAACTAGTAAATTATATTAGTAATACTACAAAGGTATAGGTGATAGTTACAAGTTGAAAGCAGAATTAAAAGTTGAAATTAGTTTTTAAAAGGCACTTGGACTTGAAGTTTAACTGTGTGGGAGACTAGACCACCATCTTGCAGCTACAAAGCGCATGGATGGTTTGGAACCAGCCTCCTTCACGGTTTAACTTGATTTTAGTACTCCGGGTATTATTGGCAGAATTTACTTATCCGAAGGCTAGACCACAACTTGTCTTGCAGCTACCGAGCGCATGGACTATTGGGGTTCTAGCTCTTCTTCGACTATGGAATCAACTCCCAAATGCTATAAAAGAAGCTGAAACAGTCACTTCTTTTAAACACGGCACAAAAAACATTTCCTAATTTTCCTTAAATTCAATTTCTGTTTTTACCTCCCTTCTATCCTAGGCAGATATACTCGTAGAGCGTGATAATATGTGTGTGTTTGTATTGAAAAATGTTTCTTTCTGTTTTTGCGTTTACGTTAAATACCTGCACTACTTGATTTTATTGGTGGGTTGAAAGAAATTGCCAACTTGGCAATAAACCATGACAATTAATATGTACAATAAGTTAAATAAACAAATCAAAATCAGACGAAAATAGTATGTAATAAGCCTATTCAGTTGAAATATTAGCAATAATAAAAAACAAAGAAATAAAATTTGAGATACAATTTAAAATACATAGGGCTTTTACGATGGTTTGGTCATGTGGAGCGAATGAGTGATGAAAGAACGGCTAAAAGAAGTTTAAATGCAAGTGTGCCTGGATGTTGAAGCCGCGGAAGGCCGAGAAAGACATGGCATGACCAAGTACGTCAAGTGCTTGAAAGTGGACATGTGAAAAGTCGGAATAATCGGCGTATGTGCATGAGAAGATGTATGAATGTAGAGGAAACAAAGGAAGTCTGTCAGGAGAGAGTGGTATGGCTCTATCCTCTCTGCCCACTCCTACGGGGAAATGGCGTGATGGTTAGTTAGTTAGTTAGTTATAAAAATACATACATTCCAAGAAAGTTAGAAGTGTAAGGAGCATTTCCCATACATAAACTTGAAGGTATAATATATTGTACCTCGTGCATTGTAGTCGTGACAATAATACATCAAACAGAATGCTTTAGTTGGGAATCTCCCTAAGCTTTTAGTAAAAGCTGTCATAAGTATCATAAAATGATAACTCCGTAGTATAGGGATAGGGGGTTATATAATAGGTTTTTTGAACATCTTTTATGCACTTAAATGTTCACATTGGTGGAAAGTTAAAAAAAAATTGTTTTTAATCAGTAATCTATATTGCGTTAGGTATCTACATATACGACGTATGCCTCCCAAGAGTCTTAACCATGCTTGCCTATTTTACAAGGCATCAGGTTCTCGGCGTCCTGGCCGTCCACTGTTGACGATTCGTTGGTCAGAGCTGCGGGACGTGGACTTGACTTGGAAGGCTAGGCCGTATACTACGTATGCCTCCCGAGAGCCTTAACACCGCTTGCCAATTTTGCAAGGCATCGGGTTCTCGGCGTTCTGGTCGTCCACTGTTGACGATTCGTCGGCAGTTTGCGTCAGAGCTGCGGGACGTGGACCTGACTTGGGAGGCTAGGCCATATACTACGTATGCCTCCCGAGAGCCTCAACCATGCTTGCCAATTTTACAAAGCATCAGGTTGACAATTCGTCGGCAGTTTGGATGCACGGGAGCTGGCGGCCGATCGCTTGGCCAGAAGGCAGTTTGTGGAATCCATATGCTCCACATAGGAAGCGGATATGGTATGATGATATTGCGTTAGAAGATAATAGTACTATGTGATTATAATTCAACGCGCGTATTTCTTTATTTATGACGTCATGGAAAATCTGACACTTGCCGCCCCCGTTATATTATTGGCTTTACACACTATCACATTATGTCATGTGATATTATGGACGTATACTACCCGGGATATTTCCTATTATAGGGCAATTCCACAGTGTGCCCTTGCACCAAATACAAAATTAAACAAAACTGTTGAATTTTTATTTATTTAAAAACCTTTTTTAGAGGTTCATAAACTCAAAATTAAATTAAACATGTATGATAAAAACTATGTATGATAGGTGCACTTGTGTCGAAATTAGAGCAGAACGCAAGGCTGAGATAAGCATTATCGACAAAATTAAGAAAGGTCTCTTACGATGGTTCGGTCATGTAGAGCGAATGGATGATGAAAGAATAGCTAAAAGAATATATGATGCGACTGCACCTGGATGTAGAAGTCGCGAAAGGCCGAGCTGGACATGGCATGATCAAGTAAAACAAGTGCTTGAAAGTGGGCATGTAAGAAGTCAGAATAATTGACGTGCGTGCATGAGAATATGAACGAATGTGGATGAAGCAAGAGAAGTATGCCAGGACAGAGTGGTCTGGCGTTCAATCCTCTCTGCCTACCCCTTCGGCGAAATGGCGTGATGGTTAATTAGTTGGTTAGTTGGAAATTAAACATGTAAAAATGATGTTAATGGCCATGGTGTTTTATTAAAATATGCATTTTCTCAAAACATTTACTAAGTAATCCATTGTGCTTAAAATAATTTCCCCTTATTATGTTTTAAATCTGATTTTACGATTCCAAAAATACAAATCCTCCTGCTTCTAATTTTTTGCGTTAGACAGATAATTAAAACATTTCAAACTTAGATAAATTATTTAAAAAATATTTATATCCCGCACAAACTTCTTAGGTCAAAAAGTTCTTTGTTTCGTCATTTTTGCCCCGAAAACTTTGCCCCAATTTACAGCCCGCATCCAGAAACTTTATGTTGGGACTTCTAAGATTAACACTTGAATTTCTTCTTGGTGTCTTAACCCTTTTATTACGAGATTTCAACCAACGACTGATTTTTCACCTGACTTTAAAATTTTTAACTTAGGGTTCCTACTTACAAAATTTCAAAATATACGTTAATTTATACAATTAAGCATACGAGTATAATGGAAAATTTCGTCGTTAAAAAACCTTACACATATTATTGGTATATTTAAATCATTATTCTAGTAAATCGCATTAGAAAAAACGCACTAAAAACTATACAATATTGATTTTGGTACGATTTATTTTTATTTTTCATAATCTCTTTTAATTATAATTGACTTATTTTTACAAATTAACATCTCGTACTATCCAAATAACGGGTGTAACAAAACTCGTGGTACAATCCGAAAACTGGTGAATCTACATCGTATTTGGAGACGATTGTGTAATATGACTTTTTAATCTGAGCTTGAAATTTTTTTTTTTTTTCTTACAAAAGTTTTCATAAGTATGGGAGATTTAGTAAAATTGCTCAAATTCTTATTTAAAACGCGTTTTTTTATTTTGTTTTCTTTTAATAGTATAAACTTGACTAAATACGTGATATTTGAAAACAATTTGCAAAATAAAATCGAAAAAAAAATCTACTTCGTACTCAATTTTCTCGAAAACTAAGGGTCAAATCAAAAATTTTCATTATATAAAATCGATTTCAAATATGATGTATATTCACCGGTTTCCCGCTTGTACATTGATTTTTGTTACACCCTGTATTAAGGAAAATACGAAATCATTATCAAATTAACATTAAATTACGAGTATAAAAAAATTATGCTCATTCATTTGGAAAATATTCCGTAAAAGATTTTGCTGTTTGAGTGTAGGCCGTTGTTTTTTTTAAATTTTTTTTTTAAATTGCGGTATAATATAAAAATACAGTATTATTGAGATTGAGAGAGTTAACAACATCTGTTTTGTTGGTAATATAAACATCCTTTGGTTGGTTGAACTTTCCCGCCATAATCTCTGGTTGAAAGTTTCCAACACGAGGATGGTTGAATCCTCAAGTTTTAGCATTATTCGCCTGACCATGGATTAATTATTTAAATGGCCTAATTCTTAGCTTAGTGTTTGCTTTAAGTACCTACGTAATTATATATAATGTACGTAATTTTATTGTATAATTTCCTTCAAGTGGTTGAGGTTACTTGAAAAGTTATCAAAGTCGCCTTACGAAAATTAACCAAGATAAATCTATTTGTTGCTAACTAAGACTTTCTCATAATAAATTTGGGCCAACTCTGAAACTATCTATTTTATTTATTTTATTGTTTTTACGCCCATAGGGCATTTACATATACATTTTTAAATTACTACACAGTAGGAAGCTATTCATTACCGCCAGAGATGGCATCCAGACACTGTTCCCGAAAATGCACTAGATTTGTGTTGAAAATATCAATATTGTTAGCAAACTTGTTAGCCAGTGCGTGCATTCTTCGTATCGGTGAGTTAGCACTGTAATCTATCTTTCTATCGTTCTCATATTTCTCGGTAAAATGTGTCTAAGTCTACTGGAACTACTATTACTACTACTTTTCCTTATTCGCACCCATTTATGCATTGGTAGTAGTAAGATACAAACGTTAAAAAATTTAGCATTATGTACATTTAATGTATTTAATGGTTTTAGATTCATTGTGTTATTTAAATTTCAGCAAAATTTTAGCCATTTCTCATGAAACAATCCAATTATTATAATTAAAAATTGCTGGTTAATGGACACAGTTTTTTATATCCGGTTCTGGGTAAAATGTTTAATAACGTGAATCGCTTTGATAACATTCAGGAAATAGAGTGACTCGTAAAAATTACCCTACATTAGGATGAAATTAACTTTCAGTTAAAATTTTCACTTAGAATATTAAGATCGCGGTGGAAACTTGCTCGGGCATGAATAATAATGGAGGTCGTGACAGTTTTTACGAACAAATGTAAACTTTTCCACACCTTGAGTTTTGAGCAGACTAAAAAAACATTTATTTAAATAAACTTAATTTTTCTGTAAAGAATACGACATTATTATAATAAAGCTGTGGTTGAATCATACAAGTATCAGTTAAGCATTCAACAACAGAGGAAATATATTCATTCATTCATTATACCATATCTGCTCCCTATGTGGAGCATACGGAATCCACAAACTGCCTCCAGGCCTGCGATCGGCCACCAGTTCCCGTGCATCCTCCCAAGTCAAGTCCACGTCCCGCAGCTCTGACGCAAACTGCCGACGAATTGTCAACAGTGGACGACCAGAACGCCGAGAACCTGATGCCTTGTAAAAATAGGCAAGCATGGCTAAGGCTCTTGGGAGGGCATACGTAGTACATGGCCTAGCCCCTGAAACACTTTCGCCGGATGACAGTAGATACCAATGGTTGCTGTGTCCGTTGCCTCACCTCTGTGTTCCTTACAAAGTCAAACCACCGCACACCCAAAATTCCTCTAAGACACCTATTCTCAAAACTCAGAAGTCTGCTGTCTTGGGCCTGGTTAGGTGCCACGATTCGCAGCCATAGAGGAAAACAGGTGTGATGCAGGAGTTGTAAAGGCGGTACTATGTTTTAACCGAGTAAATATCCGATCTCCAGACAGCCTTCATATTGTTGAATGTGAAGGAAATATATAAGTGGGCATAATTATTTATTTATTTAACCACCTCAACAGGCCAGGAAGCCCAATAACAGTGGGGAACAACGACAACACATTGGAACGTTGTAACGTTGCCACGTCACAAACACCCAGGCTCGAGAAAAACATTTTTGTTTATGTTCTCACCGGGAATCGAACCCGGCAAAAATAGTAAAATTTTATGGAAATGCCATCTTTTTCCATAATTTAAATATTTTGAATAAACTACGTTTCGTTTTTAAATGAAGAAGCTCTACATAAACTATTATATTTACATATTTAAAAATGCAATTTATTTTGCAGAAATGTTTGACAAAAAAATCTAATAAAACATATGACATATCTGAATAAGTAGGAATGATTAGCACATTTTAAGACAACATGATTTAACTTTGGTTGCAGCGTTTTAACGTAAAAATATGTTGGTAACTTTGGTTGCAGCGTTTTAACGTAAAAATATGTTGGTAACTTTGGTTGCAGCGTTTATTCACTAGAGGGCCGAATAGACAACATCAGGTGCAAATAAGTGAAAGAAGTACCCAATAACAGCCCTAAATTCAATTTTTTTTTTTCAGATTCAAACAACAAATCGTACGAGTCGGCCTTCTGCGCCATGCTGACCCAGCCATACGGGCTGCCGTGTGGGAGATCTCCAGCATCGTCTTTTTCCTGCTGCCGGCGCTGGTCATCATGGTGCTCTACTGCCGGATGGGGCTGCGGATCCGCGCCAGGTCACGCCACCAGCTCAAGGGCGTCAAGGGCTCCGTGCACGGGGAGAACAAGCAGACGCAGTCCAGGAAAGCCATCATCAGGATGCTGGGTGAGAAATCATCGTCTTCTTCTCCACTTCCTTCATTTCCTTCATTTCCTTCTTTTTCTCCAAACGGAGGATCCGTCTTGCAGTACCCTGCTTGCACAGTGCGGCGCGGGTGTAAATCTCAATGGAAGTTCAAAACATATGTATACAGAAGAAAACATAATCATTTATATCAAATATTCCCCTTTTTCATCACTGCAGTAACTATGGCTAAAATTGAAAAATAATGTAATAATGATATCAACGCAATCAAAAATAATTACGTGCATTTGTGATTTTGCAGTACAAGTATCAATTGATTTGTTTTATTTCTTTGTGTTTCAACCCAATGCAATGTTACTGTTTCGATTCAAAATAATGCAACGCGAGTACGTGGCTTTGTTATCTGCTCCGTGTTAGTACAATGTTCTGTCGAGAGATGCTTCAGTGTGTGGAAATATTTCATTTTTGATATTTTCCGGCCAGGAATTCCCAACAATAGGGGTTCTAGGTATTGTCGAACAAGGATAGGGGATATGTTTACCGTATTATGAATGCGATATTATAGTCGCGTATCTAAAATGGATGTATGTAAATCGTTGCGATAGTCATCCTGGGGTTGTATCCTTGAATTACAACGCGAATTTACTGCTAAGCATTGGTTCACCAAGTGCAGTGTTTCTTGATAATTTTATTACATGAAGGTAGGATTATCAGTCGTACGCTTCAGTACCAGTCCTAGATACAAGCCAAATGCACTTTTTAATGAAAGCCCCACCCTTTCCCTAGACTGCTTTAAAGACTATTGAGTCTTTTTTTAGTCCAGCCAACTCTACCGATTTTTTCAACAAGCTAAACCGCGATTTTAAGATTGTTAGTGTGATAAAAATACGGATGAATTTACGATTATGAACGCGAACAAATGCTTTCATTGTACCCCTACCACCGTCTCGGCTTATGTATTATAATTGTCATTGTTTCCATCATCACCCAAACCAACCAGAGTCGGCCCAAATTAACAGTGGTAGGGATGTTAGTTTCTACCCCGATCATTATTTATTAGTAATTACAACAACCCGTGTGGAGACCGGTATCCCGCCTTGCCAGGCCCCCCATCCCAGACATCCACCCATGCATCCGCGGTCAGGGTCTCAATGGAGGGGGGATTAGGGAAAAAAAAATGCACTACCACTATGCTACGAAGCGGACAAAAAAAGTCTACAAAATTACAAAACATGAATGTTTTCACGAAATTAATATTTTCCTTTATTCGCCACTCCTATGTGGAGCATGTGGACATCACTAGACGCCTCCAGAAGACGCTGTCGCCGGCCAACATTATTGTCACTTTCTATGTATATCTAACATCCTCGGATCCACCGAGTGTACCAGAAAGATTGTATTGATGGTCTACTAGGATGGTGGGATGTAAAGAAGAGACGTTAGGGCTCTCCTGAGACATCTGGAGTACTCGCCCAAACCAGGTCTACTGCTGCGCCTTTAAGGCTGAAGATAATTGGAGGCTGCTGCGTCCGTTTCCGAACTTCAACGCTGGTTATGAAGTCAAACTACCTTATGCCCATTATGTTTTTCACACTCGTATTTCAGTTCAGTAATCTAGCATCCTAAAATATTTTACGTTATATTTAAATAAAAAGAGTTTATACTAAATTTGACGATACATAACGATAATATAATATTATGCTGGTACTTGGCGTTTAAATACAGCATTAAGTTTAGTCAATATGTGCAACTGTTAAAATAATTGCGGTGAAAAAATATTGTACCTACTTCATTGTTGTGGGGACTACAGTTATCTAATTCCAAGCGTTTATTTTACTTTTGACACGTGGGCGCCTACAAAGTTCCGTAATTATTGACAGGCAACCATAGACCGAAAAATGCAATTCTTCATGTTTTTTCCTTACGATAGTGAAGCGACATGTTCTTTAGCTCCGATATTTATCGATATCGATGTTTATGTAGGCTCAATAAACATCGATATCGATTATGCTACAAGGATTATTCAAGTTGATTTTTTCCATGAAAAAATATAAAATGTGATTTAAATTGTTTTTTTTTCTTTGTTTGTCGCGACACAAAATTTCTCAATTTACATTACGACAATAAAATAGTCCTATGCATATTTGGGTTTTCTGTAGCTCCTGCACCCGATGACAAACTCCAATTAAGTAGTTTATCGGGACTGTATTTAAAGATTCTTTTGTAAAGAAATTATGTATTTTTTGTAATATTTTTTATTGAAAAAAGACTGTTAAAAAAAAAAAAAATTACGACAGCGCTTTCGTAATATAAACTCTGCTTTAAACGTCTGGGTATATTTATAAACTACAAAATGTTGAGCAAAAATAAAATATTAATGTGTTAAATTTTTTAAAACTTTTCATAAATAAAATAGATTTTTATGAGAAATCGATTCGGTAACGCATTAGGACATCCCTAATCGAAAAATAATCGAGCTGTCAAAAGTAAAATAAACGCTTAGAAATAGATAGACCCCTCCACGTCCAAAGTTAAAAGATATTTAGCAACTGTTTTCAATTAATTAGTTTTCCCAGCGAAATTTTATAAATGCAACTTTTTTTGTTAATTTTTCCAACTTATTTATTTAAAAAATCAAGGTAGATATCTGCCATAGCAATTCAATGTTTATTTTATTATTTGAACGTGCCAATGAATTAAAAATGATTAATGGTTTCCAAATATCCACGTATCCTCTACAAACAGCTAAAGTGTTGACCCGATGTGATACGAAAAAATATAATTTGGGGAAAAAATGTATTAACTGGATGGTTGAGTTTCATCATAGGTCCCGAATCTCACCGAACAGGTTTTCATACTCCACAGTGAATTAGTTACCCGCTGTCATGATATTGAGCGGGGTTTGACGTTTAAGCCTTTTCAGGAGTATCCACGAGTTTTATAGGGGTTTATTGTTTATTCTCATAAAATATCGGAGTTTTCTAAAAAAAATCGTTTTTATTGTTTTTTCTACTTAACCTTTTGGAAGCTATATCGGATTATTGTAAGTCTTGAAAAATTAATGGAGCAGAAAGCTTGTCGTAAATATTCTGATAATTTATTGAGATTGATATACTTAAGGTTTATGAGAAACGTCTATCGCAAATGTCACTCTTGTAGAGTGCACTGTGGTCGTTTGATTGCTACCTTATATTTTAAAATATTTCTATATCACAATTTGACATCTCAACAGAGATGAGAAATTTGGAAGGGAATATGGATATCTAGGCGTTTACAGGGCTTATGACCTGTCATTGGCTGGGTTAAGTGGCCACTTGATGTATTACAACATTCCCCATTTCACCTAGTATTTGATATCCATATATGCCAATATACAATAAAATAGCGCGACGCTTCACATGTGAACACTCTCTGTCATCCATTGAGAAAATTGCTAAGCATTTCAGCAGAAACCTTTATGATTGCAAGTGAGATTCTTACCGAATTATATCACCTACTAGGAAACGCCTGAAGATGAATCTTCCATTTGTTATGCTTATAACAAGTATTTGGACACACTCAAAATGTTGTTTATAAAAATTAGCTGGTAAAAGTTATAAGCATAACAAATCAAATACTAGGTGAAATTGGGAATGTTGTAATACATCAAGTGGCCACTTAACCCAGCCAATGGCATGTCATAAGCCCTGTAAACGCCTAGATATCCATATTCCCTTCCAAATTTCTCGTCTCTGTTGAGATGTCAAATTGTAATTATTATCCCGTAATGGGTGAAATCCAGTTTTTGTCTACAAGTATTTGGACACACTCAAAATGTTGTTTATTTCTATATCTACTAGGTATATATTTATTATTTGTGCATTTAGAACAATATTGTTAAAAAAATTGTTTCATTTTAAGCACTTCTGTAAAAATGGTTAAAGTAGAAATAGTGTGACGCTAACTTGGTCCCATACTAAAAGTATATTAAATACATCTTCGAACAAGAATTTCAGAGAAGTGACATTCCATACTGA
>JAGVSP010002082.1:0-34996 GCA_022494985.1 Micrasema minimum | reverse complement strand
TTGCCAAAAACAATAATGCGCGTTTTTTACGGAGGCCATTGAAAACTTCATTATTTTCTTTTCGGCGTAAACAAATATTAAGCAACTAAATATTGTTATACGGGGTGTTTCTTTTAAACTGAGACGATCAAATATCTCGAAAAATAGCCCCTCTACGGAAAAAATGTCCTTAATCAAAATTTAATCATACCGCGGGGGAAATACATAAGTGTTAAAATTAGTAGCCCTCACCCCTCCATGTAGGTGGGGCGGGGGGTAACTTTGAAACTAAGATAAGAACACCTATTTTTTCGCAGATTCGGATTCTACGGCTAAAAATACGTAGGATTTGACTGAAACATTTTGTTCGGTTCATGATAGTAGCGTTGTAATCGACGAAATTCAGTTTTTGTAAATCACATTTGGACGTTTGGATTGGTTGTCCTGCACACTATTCGTTGGTAGCGCGTGCAGTACTTGATCGTGATTTCAATGGTCGCTGGATCGGGAGAGAAAGTCCCGAAGAATTGGCCCGACAGATCAACAGATCTTACTGCGCCAGATTTCTATTTGTGGGGCTATCTCAAAGACAAAGTTTACAAACAAGAACCAACAACACGTGAGAACATGATTTGAGCGAAATCAGAAATGCGTGTGCTGAAATTCAACCAAACACACTTCTCAGTTGTGTACAATCATTTGAAATGCGTATTAATAAGTGCATTGAAGTCGCAGGCCATCATTTTGAACACTTATTTTAAGCTAAAATTATTTTATTCACCGGTCATTTTACATTAATTAAATTGTTTTGATGACGAATTTCGAGTATTTCCAATGAAAACGTTGATGTTTTTATTTCAAAAGTATTGCAGAATCGAATGCGTGTGTTCTAAGAAGAAGAAATTGAAAAAAATTGAACTTCGTCGATTTACAACGCCATCTATCATGAACCGAACAAAATGTTTCAGTCAAATCCTACGTATTTTTAGCCGTAGAATCCGATATCTGCAATAAAAAATAGGTGTTCCTATCTTAGTTTCAAAGTTACCCCCCGCCCCACCTACATGGAGGGGTGAGGGCTACTAATTTTTAACACTAATGTATTTCCCCCGCGGTATGATTAAATTTTAATTATGGACATTTTTTCCGTAGAGTGGCTATTTTTCGAGATATGTGATCGTCTCAGTTTAAAAGAAACACCCGGTATTGAGGTACAAAAATATACCTACAATGGTTCTTCCCGATAACACGGATATTCTTAAAAACGTTACAAATATTTCAAGTATATTTTTACGATTCCAACGATATAAAACCACTATGATCAAAAATGTTGTTTTCATTTATAAATTTATGTTTTAAAAACACGAAAATATAAATGAATTTTAACGCCCGTTATTACCCGTCCACCATGAAAGGCGTGAAATTCATTACGAATTGAGCGCCTATATTGCTGTGACGTCACACCGCATTGCGCGCCAAATGAAGGATTTTGCGAGCGATTTGAAAAAGCGCTATTTTCAAAACCGCGCTAAAAAATTCATATGACATCGTAAAAATTTTTTAAAAAAATTCCTTGATATTGTAATTTTTCAATCAATTTTTTTAAAATAAAAAAATTAAAAATCGGAAAAAGAACCCAATTCAATGTAAATAATAGAAGAAAAACTTCGTTCACTTTACAGTATTTTTATATTTGCTTCAAGTCAAATTATTCATTCTACACATTTTAGAAATGTTTAATTTATGGGACATCAAGCAAAATAAATATTGCAAATACATTATTGTTATTTAGTTGGATTATGTTGTTTTACAAATTTAATTCTGAAACAATAAACAATATAAGTTACTGAAGTTTTCTCGCTATTTAAACTTTACACAAAAGGCTGTATAGTGTTGAAAGAATACAAGTTTAACAGACCTTTGTCTGTAAAATCTCATAAAGCAGTTTGTTTTGTTTTATTACTGCTTCAGACCTCATTTCCGATATGTATTTATGAACTAATTATAATGATAATACAGCCGTCATTTATTGTTACCGTAAAACTAACATAAACTACATATTACGGCGTTGTTACGTGGTTTTATCATCATCATCATCATACCATATCCGCTCCCTATATAGAGCATATGGATTCCACAGCCATTTTACCAAACCAAGCGACCGGCCGCCAGTTCCCGCGCATCCTTCCAGGACAGGTCCACGTCCCGCAGCTCTGACACAAATTGCCGATGGTTTGTCAACAGCGGACGTCCAGGCCGCCGAGAACCTAATGTCTTGTATAATAGGCAAGCATGGTTAAGGCTCTCGGGAGGCATAAGTAGTAAATGATTACCAGCCAACCCAAACACCTACGCAGGATGACAGTAGAATCCAAGGGCTTTAGCTGATAGATAATTACTCTTATCAACTAACTAACTAAAACAACATCACGCCATTTCCCTGTAGTCACCACTATATTCTGGCACATTTCCTTGCTTCCTTCATATTCATACATCTTATCACGCACGCAAGACTTTTTGACTGACCACTTTTTAGGTACTTGATCATGCAGTTTTTTCTCGGCCCTTCTCGACTACTACAACCAGGCACACTCGAACCATAATATTCTTTTAGCAGTTCTTCCATTGTTTATTAGCTTCATATTTATATATTGACCGAGCCATCGTAAAATACTTTTCTTAATTTAGTTGAAAATGCTTATCTCAGGCTTTCTTACCCTATCGTAATTTAAACTCGCTCGTAGTGCGATGGTTAGTCCAGTAGTCTACCAAGCATTATAAAATTGACTAATGCCATATTTTTTATAATCAACGTATGAAAACGGATATTATCCACGAAAGTAATAGATTTTTAATAGGTACCCAATAGTCGCCAAACAGAAATGCATGTTATATGACCCTGGCCGTTTCTCCACACAATCGTAAGTCCTCTATTTTCTCCCTAGAATTCAGCACTAGAGCGATGATTTTTTCACACTTTTCAATATCGACAAATAGCGTGTTTGCGTCTTGTTATTTTTTAGACAATTTATTTATTAAATAATATTTTAAAGTCGATACAAACACAAATTAATGCATTGCTGTAAATTTTTAAATACACAACATTAATTTGCGTCACATTTACAAGTCGAACGGTTCAAATCAATAATAACATCCACCCCCGTCCCAGGGTGAAACCAATAAAACTTTCCACCACAATCTTTTCGATATCATTATTTTTTATTACTGCGAAAGACGAAAATAAAGTTTCCTTCACCCCCTCTAACCACAGCACCCTCCCCCCACCTAGTTTCTTACCCCCGCCACTTTCTACCCCCACCAACTCACCCTTTTCATCATTCTTAAAGGGCAATATTTCTTTTGATATTTTCTCGAATAGCTCTCATCATAAATTAAATTAATGTTGCTTTACATAAGAATATATTTTTTTCTCGTAAAAATGCTAAAATTATTTTCAATCTCAAAAAATTATATTTATATGCATCTCTTGCGTAACATTTAATATCGTATTCCAGATGAGGCTTAGGGCACTTTATCAATACCTTACGCTGATATAATGTATTAATATGAGCTTCCCACTCTTGTGACGTTAGTGGATAAAGTTAATCGAGGTTGGTACTACTTCATACAACGCTTATCTTACTTTGGTCAACTCTCTGAACGCAAGATACTTTGCGAGAATGTAGTAACTAACTAACTAACTAACCATCACGTCATTTCCCCGTAGGGGTAAGCAGAGAGGATAGAACGCCATACCACTCTGTCCTGACATACTTCCTTTGCTTCCTCTACATTCATACATCTTCTCATGCGCATACGCCGATTATTCCGACTTTTCACATGTCCACTTTCAAGTACATGTCGTACTTGGTCACGCCATGTCTTTCTCGGCCTTTAAGACGTTCTTTCATCACTCATTCGCTCCACATGACCAAACCAACGTAAAAGCCCTTTCTTAATTGTGTCGATAGTGATCGTCTCAGCCTTGCACTCTGCTCTAATTTCGACATTAGTACACCTATCATACATAGTCTTACCACACATTCACCTGACAGATCGCATTTCAACAGTATTCAGTCTACTTTCATCCTTGTGTTAAAAAAAAATCGTCTCCTGTGAAATTATAATCTATTCCTATAAACCTTATTTTTATTATTAAATAATACAAGCCTTTACTGTAATAGAGACAAAGTAACCAACCTAACATCACATTTTCGTGAAAGGGCATGTATTCTTCAGCCTTTCTCGGCTTCAACATCCAGAAACATACCAAACGTAGTTTATTTTAATTTCTGTTTTGTCCTCTAAACCGACGTGACATTATTACAAAATTATTATAATAAAATAAGGCCCGATAATTAAAAATAAAATAAAGTCTTTAAGGATGCCTGCAAGGTATTAAATAAATGAATGTTTAAAAAAGCAATCGCAAACGGAGATTTTATAAAATTCCTAATTTGCAACGCGAAGGAAAAAAAAAAGATGTAAATCGTAAATCAACCACAAAAAGCTTTTTTAAATTCCGTGGGCTGTAATATATAAAGGAAAAACAAAATCCTGAACAAACATTACTCGGGTGGTACGTCATTATTTCTTGTTTTTCTTTTTTTTTTCTCTCTTTTCCCGCGTAAATACGTCGAGTAGAATAAATCAGTGCAATAAATGTCAATATGATATATACACGCGTGTTGTTATATGAAAGAAAATCCTTGGAATAACGCAGAGCCAATTTATACCCCGACATTTCATTTCGCTCCGGAGAGGATTTAACTCTATCAGGAGTTTTGCCTCAGAAAGACTGTTTTAAATACATCTTAAATATACAAGAAAAGAGCAGGGTATTGGTTATTCGAACAAGAATTAACTAGAAGGGGCGTTTCCATACAAATTTTCTAAAAATATACGCTTTCTGTGGTTCATTTCATAACACCACTCATTATCAAATCCCACCGTTTAAAGACCGCAGCCCTTAGGCTAATACACTTAACGTGTGACGTAGATGTCTAGTGATGACGTAGATGCCTATTGATGACGTGGTGAGTGGCGTAGTGGGTAACTAGACACGTTTTAAGTATGGAATATCACTTCTTATTTCCAAATTCTTATTCGAAGGGTATTGGGTACTATTTTAAGAAATGTTTTATTTAAAATTTACCGAAATCGATGACACCAAACACACTAGGTACAACTTTACACACGCTTCCCGTACTTTGGTCAAGTTTCCTCAGTACTTTGGCTGGCTACTTCGCGAAAATATAGAGCTTACATAATTTTTCTTCTTCTTCTAACAGCCATTACGCATCCACTGATAGGCGTCTCTCATGTTGGCACTTTTTTTAAAAATAAACATTAGAGTTTGAAAACAGACCCAAATATTAGTATTTGGGTCTGTTTTCAAATAGTCGAAAACTGGAAACAAGTTGTGCCGAAGTGGGATTCGAACTTAGAGATTCGAATCCGGAGTCCTCGAATCAAACCGTCAGACCACAACCCCGTTCAAACATTACCATCAGTCTTGGTCTTCGAACTGCCGTTTGGATGCTTTACGTCATCCGTCCATCGTCTAGCGGTCTTCCTACAGGTATCTATGCAGCTCTTGGTCCTCCAGTTAATCAGACCTCTGGTCTATCGGTCCCCTCTGGTGCGTCACATGTCATAATATTATAACATTTCGTCTAAACCTTCCTGCCATATACGTAGCGTAATGGATAAGATGCTGGACTCACGATACGGAGGTTCCGGGTTCGATTCCCGGGGAGAACACAAAAATTAAAAGTTATTTTTCTCAAGCCTGGGTGTTTGTGACGTTATTCCCTTCTATAATAGGGCCTCCTGGCCTGTTGAGGTGGTTAAAAAAAATATAAATATTTAATTATATTTCAATAAACAACTTATTTATAAACATTGCAAATAAAGAAGTTAACAGGTGATGTTATTTTACATGTTGAATATAAAAACATAACTCTCTGAATTCAATAAATCAACGGCCTGGCATTTCATACGTCAGTCATTTTAGAGTACAATTTTAAATAACTAGTAGCCTTTATTACAGTCCAGTTTCCGGGCAGAGTTAATAGATGACCAAACAGGGAAGTAATTCGATCCCTTTCCTCAAAGGGATGTGTTTTTAAGTATCGATGAATGGTTGCTTGTATGAAGATAGTGGGAGATTTTTATCGAAGTGGCTCTGGCTGAATACGATTATAACTTGTTCTATAGTCGGGACTTGGTTTCTCTCCCTTTCTTCAGCTGAATCAGGGATGGTCAAGATAAATTATTTTTATTACTTGGTGATGGAGTGGTTGGCACGTTGAATGCGTGAAAACCTGGTTCGATTTTTCAATAAATATAGTTTTTTATATTCATTATCCTCATCATCATCATTCCATGTCCCCTCCATATGTGGAGCATATGGATCTCACAAATTGCCTCCAAGACAAGCAACCGGCCGCCAGTTCAAACCTAAAATAATTCTTAAGAAAGGTTTGTAGTACATAAGATCAATTATGTGTCTAAATAAAGATTCTGTACTTGTTATATCAATGCAGGGCCCTATGCACCATTTTGGATTAGAGAAAATAGTGGTACTTACTAGTAAATGAACTTTTAAAAGCGCTTTAGAGTTACCAAAAATAGGCGCATTACCAAATAAAAGTATCTATCTGCAATAATAAGTCATATTATCTGTAACATAATTATAATTAGCGGTAGCGCATGTGCTGCCATGCATAAGGTCGTGGATTCGATTCACTATATAAAATGTTTATTTGAATGTGTTTTTCACATAAAAATATTTCATATGTAATACCTAGTACTGGCGCTGAAGCGAAAGACTGATCAGATGATCGTAAGATTACGTTCATGTAACAAACCATTAAGATTTGCTGCACTTGTGTATCAATGCAGTGCCCTATGCACAATTGGGTGCGGATAAGGGAGAGCAGTAGTATTATAATTTGATATTTATTAACTCCATGTTGGTAGCACTCACCTTGTAGTTTTCCGTAATTATGAATTAAACTTATTTTGTTTTTAACAGACTTCTTATATTTGAATAAAAGTAACAACATTTTGAATGTGTACAAATATTTGTAGACAAATTACTGGATTATACCCATGCTGGGCTGATATCAGATATTATTGATATCCCAACAGAGACAGAGAAACTCTCTGGAAACGAATGTGGGTTATCTAGGCGTTTACAGGGCTTATGACCTGTCATTGGCTGGGGCAAACAAAAAATTAGAGAGACATCTTCAGGCGTCTTTTAGTAAGTAACAAAGCTCAGTAGAGCCTTACCTACACTAATAAAGATGATTGCCAAAAAATGCTTAACAATCTTCTCAACAGATGACACCAGAATAGAAAATTTCGGTAATGCGGAACGACGTAGACGAGTTCAATATATATATCAGTTCCAAAATTTGTCATATATATGGTTATCAGATGATGGGCGGAATGGGGAATGTTGTGGTACATCAAGTGGCCACTTAACCCAGTCAATGACAGGTCATAAGCCCTGTAAACGCCTAGATAACCCACATTCGCTTCCAGAGTTTCTCTGTCTCTGTTGGGATATCAACAATATCTGAATAAAAGTAGTTTAATACAAGGTGTTTTACTTCATACTTTGATAGTGTTTATCTACGAGTACATTACACTGTAAACTCTGGTTTAGTATTCCTGGAATGGAGTGTAGAATGTTATTTGTTCCCAAAGCAAGTTAACAACAATAACCAAACCGGTTCGGAATAATACAACTTGTGGTATGTGCTTTAGTACAGCTTTACTTTTTAACTCTTTAAACACAATTTAACCTCTATTTAAGTTTTTGTTTAACTCTGCTCCCAGAATATTACTTTTAACTCAAAACACTTCAAGGAAATTAAACACTTAATTAACTACTATTTTCCCATAAATTTATTACTCACTTAAAGCTCCTTTCACTTATTTGCAGTAGTTTTAATGAAAGGCATAATTGTATGTGCGCTTAGAATACACAAACGAAATAAACATATTATCGTCAAAATTGTTACATTTATTTATTTAAATGATATGCCTAAAAACTTACATTACAGGTGACCTATTTTGGAAATGAATTTTAGGGATTGTTGAATAGAAAACCAGAACAACATGCACATTAAATTTTTTTTTTTTGTGCAGAAGCCACATTCAGCGAATGGATTGCTCTTTTAACAGTAGAATTCCGATTTGCATTCGCACGACTTCTGGGTGTATAAAATAGCGCATGAGATCTCGCTCTGAGGTAGTTATCTGGAACATACAAACCAATCTCTTTCAAAATATTTGGATTGTGTATAGTTCCAGAGATCAGCTTGTAAAAGTACTTGCCCAGAAAATACGATGACAAGATTCTACATCGCTGTTTGAAATAATGTCTGATACAAGAAGGGGTAAAAAAAATATTCTTTTAGGTGTAAGTAACATAAAAATCGCTTTTGAACCTCCCCTATTTCGTTAATCGTAGAGAAAAAAGCTAGGTATGTACTTGTAGTTACATGAAGAGTCATCTTCAGGCGTTTCCTAGTAGATGATATAATTTGGTAAGAATCTACCTCACACTCATAAAGGTTTTTGCTAAAATGCTTATCAATTTTCCCAATGGATTACAACATAGATTTTCACAAGTGAAGCGTCGCGCAATTTCACTGTACCTATATATATATACAAGTTCTAATAATTATCAGATATGGATTTCAAATACTAGGCGAAATGGGGAGTTTATTTTATTTTTATTTTTATTGTTTTAACGCCCATAGGGCTTTTACATAAACATTTTTAAGTGTTACACAGTAGGTAGCCAAAGGAATGTTGTAAATGCATCAAGTGACCACTTAACCCAGCCAGTGACAGGGCACAAGTCCTGTAAACGCCTAGATGTCCATATTTCCTTACATTCTCTTTGACCCTGTTGAAATGTTATTTGTATCTTTGTATGTTTTTTAGTAATTAGAAGTTATGAAATACTAAACACTAAAAAATTTGTAATTATTTCATATTTTTATTCAGGTTTATGAAAATCAAAGCTTAAGTAATTGTTTCTTTAATTCATATTATAATCGTGTCGAAAAAAAAAAATATATCGTAATTTTAAACATATTTAGTAATATGTTATCAAATTTATACTAAACACACAAAAACATTTATTTTTTTCACGTATTTTTTATTTTTATTACAAAATAATTGTTGAAACAACACACTATATTTTATCATTAAAAATACGGTTTCTCCATATAAAATAAAAGTACCTGCTTTAAAACAATGCTTATTTACCTTTTTTTTTATGGAAAACTACAAAGTAAGCGCTTCAAACAATAAATTAATATATTTTCAATTCTCAAACTGTTTCTTTTTAATAATGTAATGTACGGCATGTCATTATTAAAAAAAATATTTAAAGTATAGTATAATAGTGTTTTAATCACCAAATAAAATGACTGATCATCTTGTCTGACCTTCATGTAATAAAAATAATCTGCACTTGGTGTACCGATGCAGTGCCTTATGCACCATTGGGTGCGGATAAGGGAAAGTAGTACTAATAGTAGTATTTATCCATGGCTAAAAAAAAATATGACGTATACCTTAGACTAGCTCCGAAGCGTGAGATTGCTCATCTTGCATTCACGTAACAAATCATCAAGATTCGCTGTATTTGAGGTATTAATGCAGTGCCCTATGCACCATTGGTAACGGATAAGAGAAAATAGTACTTATCAATAGAATGAACTTTACAATGCGGACTCCATATTGAACAATAATATTTATTGTGTTCAAGTGTGACGGAACAATTTTAAAAAATTACTTGTGGTAATTTTTTTAACTCGAAGTTAAAATCCTAACCCGTGTTACAGAATGGTCTCCGTTGTGAATCACAAAACTAATAAAATAATAAAACTTGTTATATTTAGGAAAAAATAACACCGTTATTTACACATTCCTCGGAGATAAGGTACTTGTAGATATTACAGCTTCTGGCTTATATTAACGTAAAGAATAAATATTGTTTGACCCAGAATCTTATTCCGAGTGTTTAGTTTCTTTTCCAATAACACCAAACAGATGGCAGTGCTTTGCTATTTCAAATCTATAAAAATATTACTAAAATCTTTTCATGTTTTGAATAACACGCCATTATTTGAACAAGATTAAGAGAAAAACTTCAAAACTCAAACATTTGATTTTCGGATGTTATAGAAATTGCTCCTAAAACTCCTTGAAATGCATAACATTCATAAAAAATTAAAAAATGTAAATGACAGGTCATAAGCTATGTGAACGCTTCATTATCCATATTCCAAGCTTCTTATCTCTGATGAGATATTTAAATAATAGGTCATTGGTAAGTCCATATTTATGTGCAAAATGTTGTAAATAAGATATACTCGTACGCCATATAGCAAAACTCGATGTACAAGCGGGAAACCGGTGAATCTACGTAATATTTGAAGTCGATTTTTAAGATTTTTCAAATATTTGACTCATAGTTTTCGTGATTTTTTTTTTTATTTTCCAAATATTTGAATCATATGATTTTTGAAAATTTTTTGATTTTTTTTACTATACATATTTTGCCGGCTTGCTAAAAATAGCCATAGTAAGTTGTGAAACCGATTTTGAATTTAAATATTATGCGTAGAAAATTATTTAGAACTTGGAAAGCCATAGTAGACTTATTTCACGATTTTAAAATTGCAAAAATTTTGAACTTAGCTTGACAATAACATTTAAAAAATTGCAAAAAAGATCCATAACTGAAAAATCCTGATCGAAAAAATTTATTGGAATTATGAAATATTTAACAAAAACGTACTAAAGGTAGAAGACGAGTAAATAAAAAAAATTTTTAGTGTTACGAATTTTTCATCTCAAAATTTATTAGTACCGGTTAACAAATCTATTGGAATAGGAAATATCTCTTTAGTTGTCTATGAATATTAATTCATAATATTTGTAAAAAAATACAATGTTTTACAGTCTTCACTTCCAGCTCACTCTACTGCACTGGTTTTTACAAACAACCGTTTTTATTTTTTTTGTTTATAAACACGCAATCATTTTATTAAATTTAAAATACACCCCCACAATTACGAGAAATCGTTAAAAGAGTAATTTAGGCAAGTAGCTAAAATATTTTAATTAAATTCGATCAATTTACCAAATGTTCGCGAAATAATGGCTCCCCGTAATGAATGGTTTTAATTTGGACAAAAGAATTTTCTCAATCTCGAAAAACAAAACATTTAAAATTATGAGTTATGGCTATAAATATAAACCTTAATTGTTTTTCATCCCGCGGAAAAAATAAATTGCCCATTTTAACTTCTCGGACACCCTGTATAAGGCAATTCCGTAATATAAACTCATTCATTTCAGGGAGGAATTTAATTTAGTTAAAATAAACGGCCGGTTATAATTCATGGGAGTATCGTTATGTGAGATGGAATTATTGTACTATATGGTTGTTGACAACGGGTCGTTAAATTGGGTTGTAAACGACAGGTATTTTAAAAAAAATTTTTTAATATTTACTGTGTGTACACCTTCACTACTAAATAAACAGCCTGCTGTTTTGATTATTGCTTAAAAATATTTTTTGATTTGATTCTTTGAACGTTAGACTGATCATCCTGCCTTCATGTAATAAATTATAACATGGTGTAACAAAACTCGATGTACAAGCGGGAAACCAGTGAATCTACATTATATTTGAGTCGATTTAATAGAATATAATTTTTTTATTTGACCCATAGTTTTCGATTTTTTTTTTTCAAATATCATGCATTTAGTCAAATTAGTAGTATCCATAAATAAAACTAAATAAAAACCCGCATTTTAATATGAATTTGTGCAATTTTATTTAACTTACGTTAGAAGTTAGATAGAAGTTAGGACGTGATCGTGTTATCCTAATAAAAGCTTTAGGTGAAGAAAAAAAAATTTAAGCTCAGATTAAAAAATCATATTACACACTCGACTCCAAATATGATGTAGATTCACCAGTTTTTGGGTTGTACTACGAGTTTTGTACCTACGCTTTAGTTTCGGATAAGGGAAAGATGTAGTTCAGGTATTACTCGACCAACGATGGTGAATATTGGCGTAATGGCGGTCAAGTCAGCAGAAGCCATTAGATTCTTGAATAGGTATGAAAAATTACCTTTCTATTTTAATATTTTTTGCACAAAAAAATGTCAACTAATTTTTGACATGATAACGTCTAATAAATCGATGAACGCCGGCTGCACACACGAAAAAGCATGACTCATTGTCACGTTCCGCCTGAGCCGAGTGTGCAAGCGAGAGCGCGGAACAAGCGATAGAGAGGCACGATCGGCCTAAGCGTTCGGTTTGTGTGGGCATCTATCTCTCTTCCACTCCATCGGCCGATAAGTCCGAGTAGAAGGGAGACAGCAGCAGCACACAAGAAGAAAAAAAATAAAAAAAAATATAATTGATGGAAAAAAAAATATTTTCAATTAACTCCTGCTTTATATTATACAAAATAATGATAATTCAGTAATAATAATTCAATTCAATTCATAAAAGTTTGATATTTTTCATCAATGTTTTCTTATGACGTTATCACGTAAAATTATCGTCCGTTAACCGACTTTACAGACAACCAACAATTTTTTTGTATTTAACACGTTTGTCTTCTATACCACCAACTCGTGTTTTTTAACCTGCAACAGCTTACCTCGCGTTACGTAGCGTTACATCACATCCATCACTTCACGTGACGACAGTCGGATGTAAGTTTACGGTCAGGTGTGTGGTGTGTGACGCGTCTGACCCGCGGCGACAGGACGGAAAGCTCGCTGAACGGGTCCAGCCGGAGTTTCAGTTTCGTTACGATCTCGTCACAAACTGGACCAAACTGGTGAAGACGATAGGGCAATGATAAAAAGAGCTTTTATAAATAAACAAACAACATTATGCGAGCAGGACCGAATTGAGACATTATCAATAAAGCGCTATACTATATTCACACAGTCGCAGTCGAGACCAGTAGCTCAAGCACAGATAACTATCGACGTAGTTAAAAGCGTGCTATTCACGTGCTATTGCTAACGATTTGAGCGATCACAGTGACATTCGTTCGATACCGTGGTATCGATAGCCGAACATAGCCGATCTGAGCCGAGCGGGGCCGATGCAAGCTATAACGCGGCCTTACGTCAAACATCAAATCATCGCGCTTGGCTGATTTTTTATTATTTCGACTGCTTTTCTCAATATTTGGCTTGCCGAAAACCGACTAAATTATAATAAAGATTGAATGAAGATTTGTGCGAATAAGATATATCTCGGGAAATGGCTCGCGACTAGTATGCGCTCGTTTAATAATCCGATCGATAACTTTTAACGCGTGTTCCATTGTGATCGCGAAAACGTTAAACATCCATGGGTAAGAAATCGTTATCACGTCGCTTATTACCGAATCGGTACTGATCTGTGATCGAGCAAATGTAGACAGTAGAGATACGGGGATCACAGTGCAAACTGCGTTAGGGTAGGGTTCCTAGTTATCGACACCAATTTACTTTTATTTTTGTGATTAATTTTTTATTTGATTTAGAAAATTTTTACAGAAAAATAGCATTTTAATGTACCTACATTGTGCATTACTTTGAATGCATTATATTTAAATGGGTGGTTGAGAAAATTACTATGGTGACGTCACCGATCGCATTTCTTACAAAACCCAATTGGTAACGCCGCGCACTTATTTAGTTAAATATTATTTCACACACTCACTTTTATTATATTATATTTAATTCCCCGCACCTCCCGCTACCTCGATCCCGTCCCCGCCTTCCTCATTCCGCGTCAGAAGTGAATTGACCCTAGCCGCGAACTCACCGCTTACCGCACCGCGCCGCCAAGACCTACGCTACAAAAAAAATCTACGCAAAATCCCGATCGGCAATTTATCTCGATAAAGAAACAATCCTTGATCATCAGCCATTGTGAAAGTGCATCAGTGTTCTCATTGTTGTGTGCGGCTGGAAGAAGAAGAGTAACCAAACCAACTACCAAAGGTAGGACACGTTACTTTCTGGACGCGAATCCTCGAACCTCGTACCTGGTATAAAAGCCATCCATATTTCCTCCACATTAAAAAATTTAAAAAATATCATGCTAAATTAATAGAAATATTTTTTTAGAAAACCTGTGTTTTAGTGTAAGCGCTCCCATTTTAGTACCCGGTGTATTAACTATCCGATTTACAAACAGATTGCACTGATGGTTTCGTGATTCTTTACTTTATTTTTCTGCATCTGCATTCACAGAAAATTTTCGTTTATAAGCCCATTACCTACTGATGTTATCATTATTATTTAATACATGGCCTGCATTTTTTCATTGTTCTCTTCAATAATGGAGCACACTTTTCACACTTATTTACGTACTACCATCCATCATCTGTGACCCCGTTCCCCACCTGTAGTGTGTAGTGTGCGATGTGTGGTGAACGGTGTCGGTCCTAGGCCTAGTTTAGGTAGGTGATAATATGTAGGCGCATCAAATAATCTTTGCTTGGTAATTATTTTGCAGTAAAACCACATAACACCGTGCGATTTTCTCCTTTTATTTTGTAAATTTCAATACATTTGACAAACTTGATGTAAATACGTAATTGATTAAATTTTTTTATTGAGATCGGAATTTTTTACCGGAATAAGATAACTTAGGTTGAATTTTTTTTATGCTCATCTCCGTTTCAGCAAAATTCGAACTTTGGCCCTGCATTCAGCTGACGAAATTACAAATTGAAAAATAAACTCTTGAATGTTCATTTTATTCTTGAGTATTTAAACACATTTTCATAATTCAACTCTGAGAAACACTGGAATCCTTCATTACTACAATTGTTTTGTAAACTTCGTAAGTTTTCACGTGCCCACAAACGCGGTATAATAACCCAGAAAAACATAATCTGTGTTTTGTAAACATTGTATAAAACATTTATGTAAATGCCCCCTGGGTGTTTAATGTCCAATAATGTTAAACAAAAAAGTGAAATAGTAAAAATAAATCTTCGAGCAAAGATTGCTCAATACGCCTGCATAATACCGATGTAAACGATGCATAATGTAGGTACTTATCTCGCGGGAGGGGCCGCACGCCGCACCAGCGCGTGACGACATGAGGTCGAATCCAAGAAAGGAAAGGTAAGGGATAATATTACGTTATTGGGTGTCTGATATCCGATTACTTCAATAATATTAACTATTAAGTAATAAATTCAGTAGGTCTACTACAATTTAACTATCGAAAAACGCTTCAACCTCCAACAATGCCAATTTACGCTTCATTCTCCCAAAATGCCAGCAAAACGCGTTTAAAATTTTACCTCCTAAAACTCCAGCAAAAATTGCTTCTCCAAAAATAGCACCAAAAAACATAAAAGCTTAGACCTCCCAAAATTCCAGCGAAAATGGCTTTAACCAAAATACAAGCAAAAATCTTTAGGCATACTTAAACATTCCGAAATGCCAGCAAAAAAAGATTCAACTTCCTTAAGTATTAGCACAAAACCTTTCATCTTCTTAAAATGCCAGCTTTAACCGCACAAAAACGTTCACTCTTCATTCTCTCAAAATGCCAGCAAATAGACGCTTAATCTCCTAAAATGCCTTCCTAATATGCTACAACCACCTAAAATGTTAGTTCTAAAACGCCTCAATTTCCAAAAAATCCAGTAGAATAACGTGTCAACCATTTATTGCACTTTTAATAATTATTACTAATATCGCATTTTGTGAGTGAAAAATAAAAAGCAATCTAAGTAGGTTTTCATTGCACTTTAAGGTTTAGACCTACTCGCATAAAAACTACGCAGAGAAACAAATCAAAAATCTGTTTTCGTAATCATAAATAACATTGTTAAATAAAATACATTTTCATCGAAAGAATTATTATGGCGCACAAACAAAACTTCTGCTAGTTTAACATAAAAAATGTTCGTAAATTTATTTAACCCTTTGAATTTCGCAAATCAAACAATTCACTTGTTTCTCTGGGAGAATAAACAAAAGAAAATAATTGCAAACGAGAAACGAGTTTTCAATTCTCAAATGAAATTTTCACATTTTTTTTTTGTATGAATCGTATATGTATGCAGATTTATGCATTCATAAATTTACCATGTTCATTATTATTTTTTTAATATCTCTGTTACCTACACGTAAGACTTGTGCTTTTTATCGCATTTTAATACAGTGCCCTATGCACCGTAGGTGCGGATAAGGGAATGTAGCAGTAATAGTAATTAATCAGGACGTGTTAAATATGGTACCTACAAATTATTTCCCTTTAACTCGGAGTCATAAAACATCTTTTAAATTTGTAAATCACTTAAAATAACATAAATTAAGGCATTGTAATAGTTTCAATGTATTTTGTTCGTAATCTTTATAATTAGACAAAACTAATTCGAAATTATATCAATATACTTGTGTAACTATAAATTACATCAAAACAGTATTAAATTATGTGTACCTAGGACTAATTATTTTATTTTTAATTTATAAAAAGTTTGTAAAAATACATACTTCCGGCTTATATTTTACTGTATTAGTAATAGAGAATGAAATTTTAATGATAAACTGTAAGTGCATATTTATCTAAAAAATAAAATATTTTTCGTATTTAAAGTTTCGTTTTAAAAAACCAGTTTCAATGAAGTTGGTTTGCTGAAAACAGATTCCAGTCTCTTCAGATCTCGTTTTTTGCTTCATTATACTGAATAAGGCGCATTGTTCAAATATTCCGCATATTTCAACTGAATGTTCATTTTAAAAATATAACAAGAAAATATTTTTATTTTAGCTAAAAAGGTTAACATGGTTTCCATTTTGATTATTTCAGGCTTAAATTCGTTATTAAAACATTAATGCCATCTCTGAAAAAACTTTTTCGTCTCGTAGTTACTCCCTCTCTTAAAGGAACACTTCTTTCTATGCTTCGTCTTGGCAAGCAGACTCTCTATCAGCAACTCCTATACTCTCTTCTTCTTTGAACACATCGTCACCTCACCGTCTGTCTCCTGGATCTCCATTTCAGCCTTTATTTCCTGGAAAAAATTAATCAGAAAAAGATAAAGATTTAAAAAAGACATAAAATATTTAACATTTTTTTTTTTAGGAATAAAAAAGATAGGAAAAAAAAAAAAAACTTCATAAGAAAAAGAAAGAAGAAGAAATTAGATAAAGATAAAAATATAGTATAACAGTGATTTATGAATGGTTATGTTTAAATTTAAAGTAAAAATAAATCTATATTTATAGTATTTATCCAATTCTGAGTATGTTTTTTGAAAGAAGGAAAATTATATCGTATAAAATCAAAATGATCCAAAAAACATATTACAAACTTCCTATTTACGCACTGACTGTGAAATTTATCTTTTTAAATCATAAAATATTTGTTTACCAATCCAAAAATAAACCAGTTTGACGTCACAGAAGATATGATATGTAATAAAAAATAGACCATATAAACCAAACCAGAAGGTACCGGATAATAGCAGACAGTAAATTATGATTATTGCATGTATAAATAAGAAAATTTAAATTTTCAGCTATTTTTGTACCGGAAAATGCTATCATTCTGCATATGAAGTCATCCAAGCTAACACACGAAAGATAAGTTCTTTGATATGACGTAATCATAAAATTACCTCCAATCCCTGGTGAAGCTGGCCGTAGTTGACCGAAGTTAAAGAATGTAGTAGGCCACTTCGTATTATTTCATACGACGCTATCCGTACTATGGTCAACTTTCAGAAGCACTTCGACAAGAAACCTCGAGAAAGTGTAGAGCTTATAATATATGACGCATAATGTAAATAAGACGTATGAATTGATGTTAATTAAAGAATGATAAAAGGGTTTTTTGAAAGATGCACTTATGGCCGATTTTACAAATATCAGTTCGCAACGTTTTAAATTACTAATCGGGTAATATTTGTTACAAAATGTATAAAAATATTTTATGTTAAAATCAAAAAAAACGATTTTTTTGGTTTCTACGTGATTTTATTATCAAGTTAGTGACAATTGTTTCGCCTTGTAAGGGCATTATCAAACTGTGGCGTTGAAACATTTACATCTTATATTTTATACAATATTGGCTTTATTAGTTACAGTTTTTAAGAATTGTTAAGAATGCTTAAAAACTGTAACTAATAAGCCAATATTGTATAAAATAATATGTAAATGTTTCAACGCCACAGTTTGATAATGCCCTTACAAGGCGAAACAATTGTCACTAACTCGATAATAAAATTACGTAGAACTAAAAAAATCGTTTTTTGATTTTAACATAAGATATCATGGAGTTCTTCAAAATAAATGCCATATCAATCAATAAGTATAAAATATTACCTGATTATTAAGCATGATTACAAATAAATGAATTAATTTGTCGACCTCTACGATTTCAGCTTTACTGGGAATCAAACGTGGACATCCCGATGTATGTGCATAAATTTGGTGATGTGTTTTCAATTTATGTATTTCATAATACATATTTAGTTATAACATGCATTTTGGCGTAACATATATCACGTTTGGCTATCATACTAATACGAAATCCCATGTTCGATTTCCGTAATTTTTTTTAAATATTTGAAGTGTTTTTTGTGCAATATGTGCTTATTTAGGATATTCAAGCGTTTACAGAGCTTATAACACACAGTCACACATCAAGTGGGCACTTAAACCTTCCAATGACAAGTAATGCCCCCTGTAAATTATTCTATATAGCATTCTGATTTGGGGAAACTATTTCTTCTCGGGCGGAGGCTATTATTCTATATGGCATTCTGATTTGGGGAAACTCCTTTAAGTCTCATCTACAACACATTGAATCTCTCCAAGTTAGAATGCTTAAATTAATGGTCGACAAAAGAGATCGTGAAAATTGTAAAGGAAATGAGAATTTATTATTCAAAATGACTAATGTTCTACCAGTAAATGAACTGTTTAAATATCGATTTATTCTTGAGTATTTTTTTCCGAGATGATTATAAGCTCAGAGTCCAAAACGTTTATAATTCACGGCAAGTTAGAAACGCGAAATTAAATCATTCCTAAATTCAATAATTACTATGGCAAAAGATCATTACCAGTTGCGATCCCCAGAATCTTCAATTCTCTACCTAGGGAAATAATCAGCATTGGTAAGATAGCATTGTTAAAAAGGGCCACCAAAGAGCATCTATTTAATCAAATAGTAAATAGGTGATACTTTTGAATATTCACTTCTCATTGCCTATGTACCTATGTATGTATGTATTGTTATTCTTTATATTGTATAAGTTTTTCACAGCTAAAATCAAATCTTGTTTCTCATTGTTTTATTTTTATTTACGATGATTCTATATGCCAAGACTAACTAAAGAAATCCACTGATAACCACATGGTTAGTGGAATCTTTTTTATTTTTTGTATTAACTTTTTTTAATTGAAAATAAACGCTATTTTGTGGCATTGAAACTTAAATGCTTGAGTATCTATATTTCAGTGTTTGGAGAACAACCTTCTATAGCCCTGAGCAGGAATATTAGTAAGATGTAACTCGCGCTCGTCATAGATTTTTTTGGTGAAAATTGTGTGCAAGTTTAAACACACTCAAAATATTGTATTAGGTTCTTCGAACAAGAATTCACTAGAAGGAGAGTTTCCATACAAATTTTCTAAAAATATGCGCTTCCTAGAGTTATTTCATAACACCGCTTATTATCAAATTCCACCGTCTAAAGACTCCAGCACATAGGCCAGTGATGACGTAGATGCCTACTGACGAGGCAGTGAATGACGTAGTGGGTAACTAGACACCGTAGTATTTTTTAAGTATGGAATGTCACTTCTCTGAATTTCTTGTTCGAAGATTAGGTTACCTACTTTTAATTTATTCTAAATTGAGTGTTCTATTACGCTCTAAGGTGGTTATATCATAGAAAATATGAAAACATATAAAATGTCTAAAAATAATTACCTTTTACATAAAACACATACATTAAAGTGAAGCCTTCACCACTTCACAACAGCAGCATACCATCACATACTACATGATAATTAAAATAATAATATCCTTAGCCAGAATACTACTTCAACTTGTGTGTGTATAGTTATTTCCTATGGATGTATCGGTTTTTAAAATCTCTTACCCCCCTCCAGTGCCCCCTGCCGCCCCCCGACCCTTCCCCAGACCCCTCCCGACACCCCCCGCCCCTTCCCCCAGACCCAACAACCCACCATTACAATATTCTTCATACCCAACATTGTGGTAATTATTTTGATTATACATTGTACAATAAACTGAGATGTGAGCGAATGGAAGTGAGTAGCTTAATTATTGTTTTATTTATTAAGTAAATTCTCGTGCAGAGGCATGGTAGCCCATGAATAAAAACGGTTATTATAAGGACTTGAGTTAGAATATTACGATTAATACGTATATTTTTCCTTATTTTTAAATAAAAAATCAATATATACAATATAAAATAATGTCCTACTGAGTTGCCTACTGCACTTTTAGGACGAAAACGACCCAATTCAAAATACCAATTTTTTGGAAATTCTCAGTAGAAGCAAGTAAACACCATCGTATTTGTTCTTATCGATTTCTTTTTATTTTTTATAGGAAATTATGCACCTTTCTTTGTTAGAATAAAATATTTAAAAAATACAAAATTATTTTTAATGTTATTTTTTCAGTCTTTTACGATGATAGGATATAGTTACAACATTATTTTGAATTAGGTCGATTTCGTTCTGAAGGTGCAACATGTCAAATAAAAAATTAAAATACACGCCCCTTTATCCGAGAATGAGAAGGAAATACTCGATAGTAATAAATTAAAAATATATGTCTATTTAATTCACTTTTCTTTTCAAAATTTTCTTTTCCAACATCTTTTACGGATAAAACCCAATATGCCCAATGCATAATACGAACCTAAGTTAAAAATAACGGAACTGAAGAAGTCGGAGACAGACGCAGGTAGATAAGTTTCTTGTAGCCGACAAGGTAAAATGTCATTTTATATCTTGTTTATAGCCGAGATTACTTATTATTACTATGCATTTCTCGATTCGAATATCTTATTTATCACAAGATTTACTTAAAATGACAAAATAATAAAGGTTTTTTTTAAGTTTCGCACTATCTAAGATCACTTTGAAATAGTTTTGTATGGGTACGGCCAGGGTGACGTCACATTTCACGTCGTTTTATGCCGAATAGAATCGTTCGACTAAAAACGAAATTTTTACATCTATAGCCCTATAGCCCTATAGACCCCCAATGAAAGGTAGCATAGGAGATTATGGTGATGACTCAAAAAGTAAAACTATGTTTTTACTTTAAAGAAATCCCTAACAAGGTCAGTAGATTATTAGCTGCAATGTTATAAGAAAATAAGGTTTTTTTTTAACCTCAGTACTCCTCTCAACTCAAAAAAAACTTTAAAATAATGATATTTCTTATGAGAAGGTTCCACGCCAGTTAACATTATATAATCTTAAGTGTGGAACTAACTTGTAAATTAATATACTTTTAAAACAATTATTTTAAAATACAAGTATCAAGGTTGCATTTTGGCGCTCCCATGTAGCGCGCACTCTATCATTTTACAAGCACTATCATTATTTTAATTTGATTTTTTTTTGATTGCCCATTAAAGTTTTTTTTGCTTGTTTAATTTTATAATGAAATTTGAATAATGAATTTTATCTGAGATCACGTGATATGAAAAAAATCGTTATTATATTAATATTTAAAAATAATGATTATTATAAAATATAGTGTCTGAGGAATTCTTTAGTAAAAAGCTCCACATATGGACTTATATTAGATTACGATGAAAATAATCTGGGATACGGGATGATATAGGATATGAGATGATGTTGATGATGATCATGATGAATATGGCGATGATGATGAATGATGGTGGTGACGATGCTGATGATGATGATGATGACGAGATGATAATGATGACAATGCTGATGATGATGATGACTACGATGGTGATTATAATGATGATGATGATGACTACGATTGATTGATGATGATGATGATGATGATGATGACGATGATGATGATGAACGATGCGATGCTGATGATTATTATTATCATGATGATTTATCGTTAACGCCGAAGATATGTTTGCAATGCATGCAATATCCATCATTACCCTGACCTTAGAAATTGAAGATTAGAGATGTGATAGTTGAGTTCATTCATCGCAGTTTGTGCAAAAAATCCTATTTAAAACCGGTTCAATTAGTTGAGAGGTCAAACAAAGTGTCGATGAACTCTCATTTTATTTTCGTACTAACAAATTATCGTTACGTAATCAACAATCTATTAGATAATCGCATTTTCCTTTAAAGCATGTTGATCTAATCGAGAACAATATTATGATATTTCTCACGAAGTTTATATCGGTATCAATAATTTAAAATGCTTTTATAATAAATTTTGTACGTAATATGTGGATAAATAAACAAAACAAAATGCCGCCTTTATAAATCCTGCATCACACCTGTTCTCTATAGCTGCGAATCGTGGCACCTAATCAGGGCCCAAGATAACAGACTTCTGAGTTTTGAGAATAGGTGTCTTAGAAGAATTTTAGGTGTGCGGTGGTTTGACTTTGTAAGGAACACAGAGGTGAGGCAACGGACTCAGCAAACCTTGGTATCTACTGTCATCCGGCGAAGGCGTTTCGGCTGGCTAGGCCATATACTACGTATGCCTCCCGGAGCCTTAACCACGCTTGTCTATTTTACAAGGCATCAGGTTCTCGGCGTCCTGGTTGTCCAGTGTTGACAATTCGTCGGCAGTTTGCGTCAGAGCTGCGGGACGTGGACTTGATTTGGGAGGATGCACGGGAGCTGGCGGCCGATCGCTTGGCCTGGAGGCAGTTTGTGGATTTCATATGCTCCACACAGGGAGCGGATATGGTATGATGATATGTGGATACGTGCATTCACACACTTATTTTTGTAGTTTATGCTTATTTTCGTAGGACAGTAATGTACCTGTCAAATAAAAATATAGCCCAAGATACATTTTATTAATTAAATTATTTACTTTAACTTATCCTACTGATGTACCATTTTTCGCAAAAACTTTGTCAAGATGGTCGTGACTACGGTGCGCGGTGGTGCAATTCCAATCATAAATTATTTCAAGAAAGTGCAACACATTGGTAATATTTCCTAACTAAACTGGTTGCATAATGCGGACTATTTGCAACTTCGTCCAAACCTGTTTACGTCGTTCATTAGACAAATTATAATGAAATAATATTTTAAATAACAATCGATACCACAAAATTACGTAAGGCGAAATAAAGTAGAATGGCCCTATTTGCTTATAAAACAATAGTGTTTGTTTATGAGGAACAGTTGTGTTGTATAAGCGATATAAACTATTGTATTGTATTGTACAAGCAATATTGCTCTTATGACACAAACTTAAGACACAAAATGACAATATTTTGTACAATATACCTACCTAGGTCTAAGTATACTCATTATTATTCTATACATAATTCTTGTTCACAAATTTTAAACAAAGTGTTCTTTGGATTTGTGTTTAATATTTTTTAATGCCTAAATTAAAAGTTCAGAAGATTTCAGGACAAATTTATTCATTTTTTTATTGATTGGCATTTATTTTGAAAAAAATAATTTTAAGAACTCTATATTGTATTATTTAAATCAAATTCCATTTTTTCAATTTTATTTAGTGACAGCCGTTTCGCCTTGTCAGGATATTTTCAAACTGTAATAAACAATGAGAACCAAAATCGAGTTTGATTTCAATAATGGAAATTTTTTTTTTTCAATACAGCTTTTCCATAAAATAACCATCTTCCATGAATATTATATTTTTATCCTGCCAAGTACTGCCAAGTTTGCTTTTTTATATCTTTGATTTTTATAGAACATAAACGAATCCCTCCATTTTTCTTATGCTATATAATCTTTGAAACTCGGTGAAAAATGGATGGTGCGTTTTTTTAAATATGAAATATGTGTTTATGTTAATTTTTAGTCCAATAGGATAAAAACACATTAAAACTTCTCACCAACATCAATAATTCTAAAATGAGTTTCTTATTTAATTTTCGCTTTCCCAGGGACACAGTATCGTAAAGCTGTTTCCAATTTCCATAAAACACAAAACAGAATTTACAAAAATCTCTTTATCGAAATAGTTTCCCCTCCCCCTTCCCCTTCCCCGCCCCGCCACGGTCGTGACGCAATATCGGAACATAATGGCGCTGTAATATTGTAGCATTTTGCTGTTTATTACGCTGTTTTACAACCACCCCCCCCCCCATGCTACAAATAGGGGCTGGGCATTGGCAGGGGGGGAGGACCACTTAAACTTTTACGACATATTTTTATTGCAATTATTACCATTATTACCTCTCGTTCGAATCGCCGATCCCTCGTTACGACAGATCCTAGATAGGGAAAGGTATAATCTTAATCTGATTTGAAAAAATTCCTAAGAAGTGGATAAATGCATCATACGCCTTGTAGTGGAGTAGTTAGCACGCTGGCACTAGGCTACTATTATACACTAGGTCCCGGGCGAGTGGTTTGATTCCTGTGGTGTCAATATTACATAATATTATGAAATAATGAAATATTTATAAATATATTATCACTTTAATACTTCAACTTAATATCTCTTTTGACATTGTTGGGAAATCGAATTTAAATTTTTCAATGATTGTTCACATAAATCCGTACTTTAATCTTATTTCATGATGGTAAATTGTAACAGTTATGCAAATAGTTTGATCAGATTATTTATTTGAGAAATTAAAAGGAATGTTACTTAACAGAAGCCAAAAATTAGAGTTAGGTACCTAGTACCTTGGTAGATGAGGGGGCAATATGTACAATACCACTACTACTTTCCCTTATTCGCACCCAATGGTGCATTGGGCACTGCATCGGTACACCAAGTGCAGTGTATATTGATCATTTTCTTACATAAGGGAAAATGATCAATCATACGCTTCAGTACCAGTCCACGGTATCACACATGAATTATTGATATGAAAATTACATATATATAAATATTTGATGTTTGAACCCAAGACCTCATGTACGGTAGCTAAATGCGCTACCACTGTGGTAAGAAGCGGACCTTTTCATAACCTTCGACCATTGAGTTCTCATTCGATGCTGCCTTTTGGGATGTCGACTCCCAAAGCCCCCTCCATCTTATTGCAGGTCGTCCAGGAAGTCGGCGGCCAAGTAGGCAAAGATGCATAGATTGATTATCCATGTTTCGTTAAATATTCACCAGTAAATACTTACTTACTTACTTTCGTAAAATGTTCACCAATAAAAATAAGTATTTTTTTCATGTTTATTAGTACCTACAAAAGGCTAGATTTGATCAAATTCACGAGTTTCATACAATTATTAAAAGTCTGTGCGACAAATCGTGGGGAAATGTCACATCTTTTTTTGTGTATTTAATAGTAATGAATATTTGAAATTTTTCTGTGTAAAAATTTTTTTAAAAAATAATTCAAACGATTCCTGGTAAAAATATATTTAAAAACGTAGCTTATACCGCAAGAAGATGCTTTAAAAGCACCTGTCTCCTAAACGCACAAAAAGGGTCCAGACTTTTCTACTTTTCTTTTTTTCTATTTTAAGCGCTACTTACATCAAAACTTGGTTAATAGACGCCTTGAAATTAATCGACGCCGACGCATCACACCATATGATGCCCTGTTTCGGCGGGAAATCGCGATTTCGATATTTGAAAAATTAATTACGGTCATAAGATATAAATCACAATCTAATTTATTTTTTTATTGCCCAGTAGTCCATTTTTTCTGATAAAGAAATATTAATAACAGTTACCAAATGATAGTGATCACTTTCATGACATATTTTAATAGGCGCCACTCAGTATTAGGGACATTACTAATGAAAGGGAATAATATTGATTGATGTCTTCATTGTGCAATTGATACATATTTAATGGGCAAGAATGAGGCTTGTTAAGCTGGCAATCTAAAGGCAATTATTAAAATTAAAAGTCATCATAATGCGCAAGTCCAACTGTAGGTACTTCTATCGTCGATTCTCAACCTTTAGAGTTGATCTACTTATTATGTCGTCGTTTCTCAACCTTTTTAGAGTTGTAATTAAATCCCTAAGAACGCGGCACTTGGCGTAAAAATATGTGAAGCTTTACTAAAGAATTTCTCGAAAAAAATTTCTGAACACTTGGTTGGAATCCATAGGTAAGTGTATTTCTTTTTTTATAAACTTGCCCTATATTGTTGGTATTACAGAAAAAAAATTTGTGCGTTAAACTATTTTCTTCAGGTAACGTCAGAATTTTTTGACATTTATGAACTTTGTTTAGCCCCTATACAAGAAAAAAAAATAACGGTAAGTGAATTTTACTAAAAAATTTATTTAGTTTATTAAAATTATATTGACACAATTTCTCGAAAATTTTCTGAACAAACCTTGGTTGGAATCCATGGGTATTATTTCCAAACTTCATTTTAATATTCTCGCTTTTAGATTTCATTCGATGTTTAATAAAGAAAAATAGCTTTTTTAAAAAAGCCTATACACATTAATTTTAATGTTAAATTCATTTAACCATAAGTTTTACCCGCTTTTAGATTTTCATGCCTTTTTACGCCTCGTTAAAATTTAACATAAGTTCCCTTTTTCAGGCCTGTGGTTATTTCAAAGAATTTAAAAGAATTTAAAAAAAAAGATATTTTTTAAACATAAAAAAATTAGCTTGGATATAAGTATATTGAAAGGTTTACTTTTAAATAGTTCAAATAGCACGCTATGCAAGTTATACTTTTGGGCTAACAGTTATTATTTTTAAATCTTATTCGAATTAATGTGTCAATTACTTAAATGAATAATTAATTTTACTTAACTCTAATGGTTCTTAACGAACTTTTATGATAATTTAAAAAAAATATTCTTCTTGGCCGCTGTATCGTCTGTGATTGCCATCATTGCTCAGTGATTGTCCTTCTAAAAGTGTTTTTTTTGTTCGATTCCTAGTGAAAAGTAAATATTTGAAACTACGTATACCTATGTATGCGGTGCATTGAAACTAATTTTAAATAATGCCTACAGTAAAATTTCGAACCACCGTTTTCGGAGAAATCGTTTATCTCTTTTCTGTCATATTTAATCGTATTGCATAGAAAGAGAGGCTTTATGATTAACGAGTTGTTAGGTTTGGTAAAATTTTAATACGTTTTGTTGTCAGAAACGTTAAATGTTTAGGTTTTTAATCGTCACTTTATTCTCTCAAATTATTAAAGAGATGATTGTGAAAAAATACTTCGACACACGTTTAAAGGCTCATTTCCAATATCAAACCTGAACTTTTGAGATTTAACATCGAAAGATCTAACATTTTTTTTTCTCAACTTGGCGTATTTGTCACACCCTGTGAAGACGCACAAGAAATGGCAATCAATTACTTGTCATGTTATACAAAACACTCTTATAGATGTTAATTTATTATGCTTACAATTCACAGTGTCGTGTTAATGGAGGTGTTAAATCACTTCAATTCCTTTTCTTCTCCTTCCATTGCCCTCTGTTCTGTTATTAAACAGGTAAAAAGCAGAAAAACACCGACTTAACATAGGAAATACACACAAAACCACTTTATCTGCTTTTGTTACTCGATAACGTGTTTAGTGTTTGAAAGGAACCAGATGATTGTTGAATCAACTTTTGATCTTTATAAAAAAGACGTCATAATTTGTTGTTTAAATAGTTTTCATTTAACACCCCGTATTATTCTGAACAAAAGAAAGATAATAAAACTATAGAATCATTTTAAACCTGGTTTTAGACATATGAAACCTTAAAACTAACCCAGTCCGCAGAAGCCAATATCAATATCATGATTGACTAAAAACATTTCCAAGGGTAGGTAATTGCATCGTGATTTTATTTGGATAAAAGTAGGGTTGATTTTTCATAGCTTCCGTTTTGGGAGTGGTGGTACACCATCCAATACTTGAATTACTCCTCCTATATTTAATAGATCTAGTAAAAGTGCGATATAAATAGATATTATTATTATTCCTAGACACTTTGTTACTAAATATTATTTTATTTTATTTATTTAACCACCTAAATAGGCCAGGAGGCCCAATAACAAAGGGAAACAACGGCACAAACACCTAAGTTTGAAAAAATCACTGTTGATTTTTGTGTTCTCACCGGGATTCGAACCCGGAACCTCCGTATCGCGAGTCCAGCGCGAGCCATGACGCGACGGAGGCCGCATTTTTTTTATTACATCATCAAAATTTACATAATAGAAAAATACAATATGTCCTAATGAGTTGCCTACTGCAACTCGTCAGTAGGTGCGGTGCATAAATACACGTTAAAATCAATAATAAAAATACACAACACATCTTATTGCAGAAAATTGTAAAATACATGTAAATAAAAATACAGTTCAAAACTTAATCAAGGCAATAAATTAATTTAACTAGCTTAAAATTGGGGATATTATGATTCATTTACACTTTCATCCATGATTTTATTTTATTTTAATAATCATCATCCTTTTAGCCCGTGAAGGTCCACCGCTGGATACCTGGCCTACCTCCCCCCCCTGCCGCCTCCACTCCTTCCGATTCTGCGCCGTCCCCATCCACCGTCTTCCAGCAAACTTCCTTATATCGTCCACCCTCTTGAGGCCTATGGTTTCTCGGTCTCCACGCCAGAACGCGTTTCGTCCATCTGTCGTCCGTCATTCTGGCTCTAAGAATTTCTAAGTTCTGGCTATATGAGTGTTATATTTTAAAAATTGTAGGTAATATACCAAATGATATTAATATACATATGTTTCTGCTTTTATGTTCATAGTGGCTTGTCGATTTTACTACAGATATTAGTGTTTTTTATGTTCTTCTCCTTATATAATTCGATAAATGAGACGATCACTATTAATTTAAAACTAAAAATATTCAACTGTCTTGGCAGTTAGGCGGGAGACACCGCATTATTCTTACCAACGCAACGCAACGTTACGTTAATTTATATCGAGATGGATAATGATTGAGGCGATTAGTACATAGTTAGCAATATTTAAACAAGAAATCGTACAGCAATGTTCTTTTTGTCAAATTTTATCGATTTCTTTTAATAACAGATCAAAATCTATATTTTTAGGCCTTTATCTGGGGAAAACCTTTGATAGACGAGCCATGCCTGGAGCCAGGAGCGATCACCATCTTTAGTCATGAGGAATGAAACGAAAGAGAGAAAACTAAGAGAATTTTTATATTATATATGTATATACTGCAACAATAAATTTGAAGTGGTGATTTTTTAATATATAAAAAATAAAACGATCGGAAAAGCACACAACAGGAATATTAAAATCAAAGGTGGCGGAGGGGTGAAGTGGTTATATCTAGAGGGGGTTAATCCTCCCCATAATCGACAATTGCCTACGTGGCCGCCATACTTATAGCCCCTTGTTGCTACACGAATCCAGATTCAGTCAACTCAAGCAAATAATACTTACAATAATATATTCCGAATGGATAAAATTAATTGAATGTAAACTCGATTTTAGTTCGTCTTGGGTGGGAAGGAATTACAGATCACTAGATTAAATTCCGCATTAAAATCTCTACCACTAGTAATAAACTGCGAGAGGTTGATATTATTATAACTGTTTTATTGAGAGAATTATAATTTTAATTCCTACCGACTACGATTCTATAATTTTTTTTTAATCAGCAAACAAAACTGCTAAAAGCTTGACAGGTCAATGAACATGTTTTAAAACTATTACTAGGTCAGTCAAAGTCAGTCTTCAAATTCAATTATACGGTTTTAACTTTTAAAAATTTAAATTTATTTATCGAATTTACTTACTGTGACTTCAGTGCATAAATTATGAAGAAATTATTTTGATAGTAGATATTCTCAGCCGAATTATAATGATATTATATTATTCTTCGCCAAATTAAATGGCGAATCATACAGTGTAAATAATTTATCAAACATGTAAGAACATTTATTACAAGTTTTTTGTTAATTTATGTTGCTTAGTCCTTTAAAAGGATTACCAATAAATTATGCATTATGAAAATTATCTGTGCTTTCCTCGGCACGCGGCACGGGGTCTCCCAGTGAGGAATGCATTAAAAATAACAATATGTCGTAAAACTGAAATGTACTAAAAATAAATAAACTAATAATCATTTTTTATTTGAAGAAGCAACGTTTCAACAAAAGCATTTTTCAAAAAAAACTTGTTTCCATTGTAAAATAAATAAATAAAAAACCCAAACGTCAGGAAATTGTATTTTCGCTTTGCCTACGATTTGTTTTACCCCATGTTTACCCTTTTTCAAACTTAAACATACCGTTAATTTGAGTTTTTTCCCTCCAAAACTCTTTTCATCATTTACAGGAATATGAAGTAAATAACATTTGAACCGATTTATCCAAAAGTTTCTGGAATAATGTAAATCAACTCTCGTTTTATTGGATACAAAACTTTTTCAATACAGAACTTTCGGAATTGGATGAACTTGGATTAATGAAAAGGTTATCAAGTTTATCAATCTGTTTTCCTATTCGGAATGGCAAATACCTACTACATGTAGATATTGAACACCAAAAATCACCAAATCTCGCTCATCCGAAATTCTATCAAATCATAATTATTTGATTCGATAACCGCAGCAAAACTACATCATTATTAATATTATACGGTAAAACTATTGAATTATTGAATAGAAATTACAGTTTAGTACCGTAATTTGGAATTCAAAAGATATATTTGTACATCTGTTGAGTTTTTATATATATTCGAACGGGTGGTGGCCCAGTGGGTAGCGTCGCGGTCTCTGAGTCCAGAGATCGTCGGTTCGAATCCCTACTTCGAACACAACTCATTCCTATTTTCAAGCACAAGCCGCTTAGGCTTTATTGGAAATAGTATTTACAAATTGAAATATGTGCAAATATCATAAGATTGCATAGATTTCTTTTTTATTAAAAAAAATATATATATATATATATATATTAGCATCATAATCATAGTCGTCAATCCGTTCCGCTCCCTGTGTGGAGCTTAGGGATTTCACAAACAAGCGATGAATCGCCAATTCCCGTGTATCGTCTCAAGTCTGGTTTACTTTCCGTAAATCTTTTTTTCCATGCTTTATTTTTGTAATATTTACTCTGTGTATGATTATTAATTTAAATGTATTATTCTAATAAAGTTAAAACATAGCCTACTTATAATAATTAAACATGTTAATACTCGAGGAAGTTGTGAAACTTAAACAGTTTAATATTATCTTTATTACTATCACAAACGTTAATTATTTAGGTTAGTGTACATCCGAATTACATGTAACAACATAGAATATACAATATTTAACATAATATTTCCAGAGGTAATGTAAAGGATATTTAAACTAAAAAATCACAGTTTTCTCGTATCTTGAATTATGTTCATACAAGACTGTAATCATTTGATAATGTAACTCCCATGTTCTGATCTTGTTTTTAATAAAATATTTAGTCCTGTACATTAAATAAAGTAAAGATACCAAAACAATATCACGACATGGGATCGTGACGGAGAAATAATATAGACCAACCCACCTTACCTTAGTACATAAATTACTCCTTCTAGAAACATCGTGCCTCATAGTAATAATTGATTGGAAGAAGGAAATCATTACACAGATTGACTCCTCTGTAATGGATTGTTATTTGGGAAAAAGTGTTATTAATACAAAAATAAAATTAATTACATTCTAGCGTCATTAAGACGGACAAAATGAAGTCTATCTGAAAGTAAATTATGCTCAAAGTTTGACTCTAGTTTATTCGGAAAGAGCTTTAAAGGATTAACGAGCTTTGAAAAAGTAAATTGCTTTTAGCGAATTACTCACAGTATAAAAAAAAGGCAAATCAACGATGCGTTCAGAAATAAATCAAATTATGAAGTTTTATGTTATTTATAATTTTGACAATTTAACACAATGATTGTTATTTGATCGGGCAGTAGAATTTAAAAGTTATCGAGTTGTGGCTAGGCAGCGGTTAGAATCTAATTTACATTCGTTGGTTAAAATCCCTTTCTAACTCTTGCTATCTTAAGCGATTCCTGCTTTCATACATAGTTATTTTTAAATATATAAAATCTAGTCTAATAATGAAAGTATTTGGGTACCTTCATCATTTCATAATTCATCACAAAGGCTGCATCATCATCATTTTATATCCACCAGTTTGCAGCCATGGTCCATGATTCCAAAAGCTGACTCTAAGCTGAGCTAAAAAATGGATTAAAATCATTGTTATGTGAAATATTTCGAAAAATTCAATTATTTATAAACGCTTTTCAAGTTATTAAAATAAAAAGTTTTCCATTAAAACAACGGGAACTAAAAATATTCTCGTAAATAATAAATAAGGTTCTTCACTTCACAAAGCAGCAATCAAATTTCCATCAAAAGTTTTTAATCGAATCAGAAGTAAGATTAAAATCCCAAACATTTCCCAACTTTTCCCCAACTTTTCTTGACAGCATATTTTCTTCCCTGGGATTTTCAACTTTCTCGACAATTCTTACAACTTATTCATATAAATCAACTTTATAACGAATTCCTTTTATTCTTCTTTGCTTACCTACCCATACTTTTTGTAATACTTTACATATTTGTACATATTTGCCCAATGTATTGTGGATATATAAAAATATGTAAAAGCCCTACGGGCGTTGAAACCAAATAAATAAATACATAATATTATATAATATACGATGAACTTTCCACATACCAACTACTACATACTTTTCTACTTATCTGCACCTTATCTGCACCTAGTGGTGCATAGGGCACTGCATTGCGTAGTTAATCTTGACCATTTGTTACATGAAGGTAACATCATTAAGTATATTAAATATAAAATATTTTTATGCGAAAACCCATCATCATCATCATACCATATCCGCTATCTATGTGGGGCATATGGAATCCACAAACGGCCTCCAGGCCAAGCGATCGGCCGCAAGCTCCCGTGCATCCTCCCAAGTCAAGTCCACGTCCCGCAGCTCTGACGCAAACTGCCGACGAATTGTCAACAGTGGACGACCAGTACGCCGAGAACCTGATGCCTTGTAAAATAGGCAAGCATGGTTAAGGCTCTCGGGAGGCGTACGTAGTATATGGCCTAGCCAGCCGAAACACCTTCGCCGGATGACTGTAGATACCATATTAGATATATACCCATATTAGACTCTGTCGGGAATCGTACCCGCACCTTATCCATGGTCGTCCAACATGCAAACCACTTCACTAAATTTACCAAATATATTTTAGAAAATTTTGCTGTCATCATCTTCCTATATCCTCATCTTGTGGGAAACACATAGATTCCATAATCTGTTTCCAAAATAAGCGATCCGCTGCCAGTTCTATGCGACTTCTCAAGTCAGGACACCAACAACCTAATCCATATATTTTTTAACTTATTAAAACAAATTTATTGTTTTAGTAGGTGTCACGCCACGATAAGGTAACTCAACTATGTATTTTATAAGACATTTTAAAAAAGTAAAAAGAAAAAAGCACGCAGTTAGGAAATAAAAAATTGAAGCCATTTACAAGTTATCTTAAATTATTAACAGGACATAAACATTCAAAGAATACAATACAAAAGGTGAAAAGTTTAATGAAGAGATAAAAACAACATTGAGCAACTTCAGCACTACTAACGTTCTCCGCTGCAACTACAGACAACTAAGTAAATCAACATTTTTACTGAAGTAATCATGATTGCAAAATAAAATGATTAAATAAAACGATTTTATGTGTTACTATTGGTCTATTCTATAGAAATAGAATTTACCTACACTACCTGGTTTCGGGAGTAACGTTCTCCCATCGACTGGTGAAAAGACACTAAATAAGGTTCTTCCCGATAGCATGAATATCCTTGAAAACGTTATAAATATTTAAAGTATATTTTTACAATTCCAACGATATAAAACACAGTGATCAAAAATTTTGTTTTCATTTATAAATTTATGTTTTAAAAACACGAAAATACGAATGATTTTTAACGCCCGTTATTGGCTAATGACGTCATACCCGTCTACCGTGAAAGGAGTGAAATTCATTCCGTAGTGAGCGCCTATATTGCTGTGACGTCACTCCGCATGGGCGCCAAATGGAGGATTTTGCGAGCGATTTGAAAAAGTGTTATTTCAAAACCGCGCTAAAAAATTCATATGACATCGTAAAAAAAAAATAAAAGATCACCATGTCTCAATATGTATGTTACCATTGTGTCTAGATTCTTAAGTATTGCAATTTAATTTTTCTGTATTTTTCTGTATAACATCTGTATTCTAATTTAGTGTCTTTTTACTAGTCGATGGGAGAATGTTACTACCGAAACCAGGTAGTGTAGGTAAATTCTATTTTTCTATAGAATAAAACCATGGTACCACATAACATCGTTTTATTTAATCATAATTCATTACGAAGTGTTACAAAGTAAATGCCGAATCAATCAACAAAATAAATTATGTTTCTTCACAGTATTCAACCATTCATGGTGTACCAGGGAAGTGCCCTATGCACCATTTGATGCGGATAAGGGATAGTAGTAGTATTCAACAATTATATTACCTTCTCTTTAATGTTTTTTTTTAATTATTTATACAAACATGTTTGTATGAAGTGGGTACAAAAGCTTTGTTGCTAAACCCGTCCCAATATTTTGTTCTGATTTCGTTTAAGCCCTTTTTGTTTCCCTTATCTTATTTATGCATCTTGATTGAAATTATTCATGGCCCTTTGTGAGGCACAATGTTGCCTTAATAAAAAAACTTCTTTAAAGAAAAGTTACGAAATGGAAAAGAATGTACAAAGGAACGT